>JACEFZ010011093.1:110000-152500 GCA_014155875.1 Cepaea nemoralis
TTTTTTTCCGCACAACAAGTCTTATGAGTCACATTACAAAGCTGTTGCTTAGAATAATTATGACAAGAATAAGAAACAAGATTAAACCAGAAATTGGTGAGAAACAGTGTGGATATCTAGAGGGGAAGGGCACAAACAACGCTAAAGTCATGGTGATATCAAAGAAACAGATTGTGCCTAAATGTGAAATTAAAGTAAATGACGTTATTTTGGGGCACGTGCAGAAATTCAGGCATCAAGGCACATGGATAACATCAGATGGAAGATGTATCACTGCGATAAAGAACAGAATAAGACAGCAAAAACCGCATTCGATTAGTGAAGAACGATTTGTACAATAAGTCATTGTCCACGCAAGTTAGAGAGTTCTTGCATGTTACACACGACCAATTTTAACATACGGCTGCTAATCCTGGACAATTAGAAAACAGGCGAAAACATCTCTGAAAGGCTTGGACATTGGTTAAAGAAGAATGCTGAACATTAATTGGACCGCCAAAATTAGTAATCTGAACATTTTGAGCGAAGCTAAGCTGCAAAGACAACTTATTCCATACATCAGAAAGAAGCAGTCATCGTTTTTTGGCCACGTTATGAGAAGACAAAAACTGGAACATTTCGTGGCAATCGGAAAGAGATAGAGAGATAGGAGAAGACAGCTGTAGAAGATTCTTGACAGTCTTGGTGTCATGGCACGGAAAGGAGTCAATACACGAATTGATCCATGCCGTCGGAGATCGCAGTTTGCTGAGAGGCATAATCGTACACGCCAGCCGGCAAGGCACTGGACGATGATAATATTGTTTTTGGGGTTTCAATTGGCATCCTTAAATAAATTGTGGCTTCTCTGGTGCCTTCGCTGTTACGTAAACAAGATTCTTCTTCAACTATTTCTTTATTTATTTGATTTTGAATTCGTTCTTATATGATCATAGGGAGTATCTTAGTTATATGGTTTATTAAGTAATTAGTTGTATGATCTTGTAGAGTATCTTAGTTATACAGTTTATTACGTAAATATGTGTATGATCTTGGGGATTATCTTAGTTATATGGCTTATAAAGTACGTAGTTTTGTAATCTTCACAACAAACAGTAAGGTTTCTTGAGGAGGATGTTAAAGCGATGTTATAAAGTCCCTGAAATTGTCCAGTAGTTGTAGTGGTAGTAGTAGTGATGGTGGTAATGCTAGTAGTAGTAGCATCAGCAGCAGCAGCAGCAGCAGCAGTAGTAGTAGCAGCAGCAGCAGTAGTAGTAGTAGCAGCAGCAGCAGTAGTAGCAGTAGTATCAGTAGTAGTAGCAGCGGTAGTAGCGGTAGTAGTAGTAGCAGCAGCAGCAGCAGTAGTAGTAGTAGTAGTAGTAGTAGTAGTAGTAGTAGTAGTAGTAGTAGTAGTAGTAGTAGTAGTAGTAATATCATGGTGATTTTAATTTAGTAGCAGCAATAGTGTACCTGCGGAAGCGCAGTGGCTAGACTCCTGTCATATTGGTTGTACTGGGTTTGGGTCTCCATTGAGGCTGATTTTAAAGACTGACCTGGACTCGTAGGTCGACCCAGTCTAAAATTGGTTCCAGGGAATGCCTTGGGAAGCAAAGGCAACCGGAGTGATACCGACCATAGTCATCGTCATGTGCCATGTCTGTAGGGGTGGGCATCCATGTTTCGCCAGTTGACTCGATCACCACAGTCGTGAATCAGCTCTGTGTTCTTGTCCCGACCATGCCACCGTGGTCAAGTCATCCTGATATCTATTTCTCTGCCTTCCCCTGAATCATGCCAGTTGTCACCAAGTTCTCTAGTTTATTTCTTCTCATAAAGTGTTAAAAACAATTTGACTGTCTACGTCTAATTTGTTTTAATTAGTTTTCGGTTTTCATTTGCCTCTTGAATGACTTGCGCATTGATTTTTCTGTCCGTCGATGGCTTTCCTTGTATTTTCCGCAGAAACCACATTTCCACTGCCACTAGATGTTTTTCAGCTTACGTGCTCATCGTCCACGTTTCACAGATCCATACAAAAGTATAGGTTCTATGTAAAACTTCAATACTCTTTTTCTCGTTTGAATTGATATCTTTTTATTAGTCAGTATGTTTTCCATTTTGGTGAAAAGGCTTCCTTTGATATCCTTGATATCCTAAGCTGTTTTCTTTTTCTTCCAAGTGTACCATAAAGATGTCCGCTAGAATGGGGACCTAAAGGACGCTCAGGGCCATTCCGTGTCAAAGTGGTCAAGTCGTCTGACTAGGGCTCCGAATGTTGTGCGTTCGATTCCGGGCCGCGTCCTTCGGCTCACGAGTGCATTATTTATGACTTATGGAGATTGTCGCTGGAGCTTCGGAGTCCGTGCTTTGCACGACACTTTCGGCAGCCCGCGCTGCGGAAAGAGACTGAGCCACATGGAATAAAACCCGGTGCAATGAAGTCGACCCTGTCGACATTAACACGACTTTAAGCTGGTGACAGGGTTGTTACGGAAATAAAGTTTAATGTTAGATGCACACTGGATGAAGCCGTCTCTGGAGTTAAGTTGTCAACTACTATTTATAGCTTCTTTGGTTACATTTCCCCCCCCCCCGCATATCCTTTACAGGACATCGCTGTCAACAGCAGCATCTTTCAGCTGTCTGTTGATTTCTTGGCAAGATTACGCTCAGTAGTTTGCCATTGCTTTCTGAGCGGCCGGCTCAGTTATCCCGCAAGTCACCAGCGGGGGTCGAACCGCTTCCAGCTCTCGTCCGCTACGAGACTCTGCGTGATAAACGGGATTACAGAGAAAGTGTTGTAACTCCTCAGCCAGAGAGACCGGCTTGTTTACATTTACCAAAGGAATATACTGTTTTGAATTTATGAAACAAAATACAGTTTCACTGCGATTATCTCAACAATCTTGATAAACGATCGAAGTTTATTTGCAGTTTTCTCAAGAGTGTTAAGAAACAGAATGGTGTTTAGTTTGCTGTCATTTATGCAGACTTTATAAACAGAATTAAGTTTTGAATGGCAAAGACACAAACAATAGATTGCACGTTTTATTGCCTGGCATATTTCGCTGCATCTCGTCAGGTAGATACTGCAGAGATCACACAACACAGACCAACGTAACTAGATAAATCTTTCAAGATGAAGTATACAACACACATAATCTTACAGTAATTTGAATTGTCTACCACTGGTAATTTTAAGCTGACTATCACCGTCATCTTGTTTGCACAAAGTTGGTTTTTGCAAATGAATGGCAATTGCCTCTGTCAATATGATGAAGAATGACGTTTGCTTTCAATTATCTCACAACTAACTTGTTTTGTGTTAATGCGCGATACTTTAAAATTCTGTTTCAGTCTCCCCTTCATAAGAAGCACAGCTCCTCAGAACCAGAACGGCTAAACAAAGTTCTGGACTTGTCGACAGTTTGAATCTTCCCAGACCAAACACATGCCCCGAGACCGACAAGTGTCTTGTCCACAGACAACAGCTTCAGCCCGAGGTAGATGCCTACCTGATCTAGAACACTCTTTGCTTGCACACTGGGGTGTCACGTCTGTATCGTGCGACTTCTGTAGAGTACAGTTTTGTGCACTTCAAGACGACGTTTATGTGGGGACAACTTTTACAGACGTTCATGTATCACTCAGACAGTGTATATGTAGTCACATGAAAATGTAAGAGTAAACTAGGACAGTTACCGATATTAGAAGCGTGTCAGGTTAAATTAAAAGAATTTAAACTGTTTTTCATATTTTTGGTTTAGAAATATTCTCCATATACTTCTCCAACCCTTCGCCTCTTTCTATCTGTCTCCCGCTGCTTCTCTGTTCGTCAGTATCACCCTGCCTCTGTCTTCCTGCGTCTCTCCCTCCCCCTCTCTCCTCTCTCTCTCTCCTTTTCTCTCTGCCTTTGACACTCTGTATCTCTCCCTCCCCAAGAGTTTTATTTACATTTAAGGCCTATCCCTCTCTCTCTTTCTTAATCGCTTTCCCTCTGTTTTCTGTTTTTCCTCTCTCTCTCTCTCTCCCCTCTCTCTCTCTCTCTCTCTCTCTCTCTCTCTCTCTCTCCCCTCTCTCTCTCTCTCTCTCTCTCTCCCCTAAGTTTGATTTACATGTAAGACCTTTGGCCCACTTGTTGTCTTTAAGGGAAGGACTTCATATCACGCGATGCGGCGTATCTGAGTCAAGGGCGATTGAACACTATCTTTAAGCCAATCGCCACTCGATGAAGGAGTGACCAGTATCCGCAGTCGCCTGTACTTCACGGAGCTATGTTGTGTGTGGCTATGGGGAAAAATCTTGGTTTCCATGGATTTGAACACTTGAATCCGAATACCGTTTAATCTATACATAGATGGTCTAGCACCAAATGACCAGGGCGTCTTCAGGCGATTACAAGGATTTTTTAATGTACCTACCCTTGATTTTAAATGGTTATCAGTTATGACCCCTTCCTTCCTTATATGCCCCCCACGTCAATTTTTTGTCTTTCCGTGGCCTTTTATCTGCCGCTCTGCTCAAATGTATTGTTTATTTGGAGGTCAGCTTGGCCGAATGGATACGAGCGCTAGTTTTTAAAAAACCCCCGGGTGCGCTGATGTCGAGGTAGAGAGTTCAACCCACACACCGGGCCGGTGGATTAAAATGTTGACTTCTTGTCCTTTACTTGGGGACGTAAATTACAAGTACCTCTGAAGTCGGAGTGTGTTCGCCTGATGGCGATGGACACTGGGAATAGCAAAAGCTAACCCACACCCAAAGATCAATCCTGTGCATAGCTGTAGTATCACATGGACGACACACTTTAGTTCAAAGCCAGCGAAAGAACAAAAGTCATATATATATTTATATATTTTAATTATTCTATATATAGAGAGGGGAGAGTTTATTTGCAAACGGCTACTTTTTGTTGTTGTTTGTCCATCAAGAATGATGATGACCATTCATTTCATCCAGTGGGGTTGAAGGTGTGGGGCCGTGGGTTCTAAGATGGCTGATAAGGCCTTTTTTGGCTCGAAATGTTCTTTGACAATGTGGGCAAAGAATGCTTGACGTCTCTGGAGGAGGATTTCCTGCAGTGGTTTTTCTGTCCTGCCTTTTCTTCACAGCTCTTGCAGTCCTGGTTGCCTCACATATGACTGCACCTTTGCGCAATGATGCACGCCACGAATTTCGGTCTCTGGCTGCAGCCTCCCAGGTGTCATGATGAATTCCAAAAGCATTCAGTGAAATTTTCAGAGTGTCTTTAAAACGTTTCCTCTGGCCACCTTGGGAGCGTTTACCACAACGCAGTTCGCTGTAAAAAATTCGTTTAGGGAGCCTGTGATCTGGCATGCGAGTCAAGTGACCAGCCCAGCGAATCTGATTCTTCATCAGTAGAGTGTGGATACTGGGCATGGATGCTCTTTCTAGGACTTCAGTGTCTGGAATCTTGTCTTGCCATTTAATCTTCAGGAGCTTCCTTAGGCAGACTGTGTGGAAGTGGTTTAATTTCCTAGCGTGTCGCTGATAAACAGTCCAGGTTTCACAAGCATATAGCAGTGTGGATAATACAACTGCTTTGTAGACTTTTAGCTTTGTTTGCAGGCTTATTCCAGTTCTGTCCCATACATTCTTGTACAGTCTGCCAAAGGCTGCACTGGCCTTGGAGATTCTTGCATTCACTTCGTCATCGATTGTGGCAGCTTGTGACACGGTGCTGCCAAGATAGGTGAATTTGTCCACAACACTTAGTCTATGATCATTCACTTTGATATTCGGCACAGTGTGATTATTCCCTGGAGCTGGCTGGTACATAACTACAGTCTTCTCCAAGTTGATATTGAGCCCAAAGTTGGCACAGGCATGTGAGAAAGCTGAAACATTATGTTGCATGTCCGCCTCTGAGTTGGCGTATAGAGCGCAATCATCAGCAAACAGGAGCTCTCTGACGGTGCCGCTGTTAATTTTGGTTTTAGCTTTCAGCCTTCTGAGATTGAATAACTTTCCATCCATACGGTAGTTGATGTCTATTCCAATGTCGTCGTTCTCGAAGGCATTCATCAACATGGCTGAAAACATGAGGCTGAACAGTGTTGGTGCCAGGACACATCCTTGCTTCACTCCATTGGTGACAGGAAAGGGTTCAGACAGTTCACCATTTTCCTGTACTCTTGCCTGCATGCCGTCATGAAATAGCCGCACTATTTGGACAAACTTTCGTGGACAGCCATACTTTGCCATAATCTTCCACAGTCCTTCTCTGCTGACTGTATCAAAAGCCTTGGTAAGGTCAATGAAAGTGGAGAACATTTCGCAGTTCTGTTCCTGACATTTCTCTTGCAGCTGCCTTGCAGCGAAAATCATGTCAACAGTTCCACGTTCTTTTCTGAAGCCACATTGACTCTCAGGAAGAAGACCTTGATCGAGATGGGCTGTGAGGCGATTGAGAAGAATTCTGGCGAGTATCTTCCCTGCAATTGAAAGCAAGGAGATGCCTCGGTGGTTGTCACAGGATTGGCGGTTTCCTTTACGTTTGTAAAGGTGGACTATTGACGCGTCCTTAAAATCTTGTGGCATGGTCTCGTTCATCCATATGTTTGTGAAGACTTGGTGAAGCTGCTCTGTTAGGACCGGCCCACCTGCCTTGTATATCTCTGCTGGGATGGAGTCAGGACCAGGTGCCTTGCCGCTGGAGAGTTGCTGGATGGCTTTGTTTATTTCCACTATGGTTGGCAGGTCATCAAGTGTCTCATTGGTGGGAACTTGAGGAAGGCAGTTGATGGTTTCATCATCGAAGAAGGAAGTTGCATTTAAGATTTTGCTGAAATGCTCTGCCCAGCGTTGGAGGATTTCTTTCTTATCGGTGACCAATGTTCCCCCGTCTGCACTGAGGAGGGGAACTATGCCTGGTGATGAAGGACCATAGACCGCTTTCAGTGAGTCGTAGAAGTTTTTCATATCATGTCTGTCAGCAAAGCCCTGAATTTCATCAGCTTTGCTGCTCAGCCAGGAGTCCCGCATGTGCCGAAGTTTCTGCTGCACTACTCTCTGAATGTTCTTGAAAGCATCTTTTTTTGATGTTGACTTTGGGTCATTCAAATGTGCCTTGAGGAGAAGATGTTTCTCGGCCAGCAATTGGTTGATGTCTTCGGAATTTTCATCAAACCAGTCTTTATGCTTTCGGGGGCTGGACCCAGGATTTCCATAGCAGTGTTGTAAATTGTGTCCTTTAGGGCTCTCCATTCTGTTTCTGTATCCTGTTTAGCTTCAGCATTGGGCTTGAGGCGGTCTTCCAGCATATTTTCAAACGACTGCTGCATTTTCTTGCTGTTTAGGCGGGTGACATTTAGCTTTGTTTGCATTTTCGCCCCTTGAGGACGCCGTGGTGGCCTGATGTGGATGTTCATTTTTCGAGACAATGAGACGATGGTCTGTCCAACATTCGGCACCACACATGGATTTTGTCACTCGAACGTCTTGTCTGTCACTCCTCCTGACGATGACATAGTCAATGAGGTGCCAGTGTTTCGAGCGAGGGTGCATCCACGATGTCCTATTTCTCATGGGGAGACGGAAAATTGTGTTCGTAATCAGGAGATCATGTTCGGCACATGTCTGAAGGAGGCGGAGTCCATTGCTGTTACAATTTCCGACTCCATGCTTTCCAATAATGCCACTCCAAGAGGTGGTGTCCGTGCCTACTCTGGCATTGAAATCCCCAAGGAGTATAAGTTTGTCTCCTTTGGGAACAGATGTTAATACATTGTGCAGGTCCTCATAGAACTTGTTCTTGACATCATCTTCGTTGGTCATAGTTGGTGCGTAGACACTCACAATGGTTGCGTGCTTCCTTCCATTCAGCAGAGGCAACTTCATGGTCATGAGCCTGTCGTTTATAGCCTTTGGAAATCCAGCTAATTTGCCGACCAGGGCCGACTTAATGGCAAATCCCACACCGGATTGGCGTCTTTCCTCGCTTTTCCTTCCACTCCAGAAAAATGTGTAGCCGGCACCAATTTCACAGATTTGGCCTTCTTCTGCAAGTCGTGTCTCGCTCAAGGCTGCAATGTCGATGTTGTACCTGCCCAGCTCTCTCCCAATCAGTGCTGTTCGTCTCTCTGGACCCGACGCGCCGTCTCTGTCAAGTAGGGTGCGTACATTCCAAGTTCCAATTGTTAAGGGAATATGGTTTACTCTTTAGCTTTGCTTGTTTTATCTTTCTTTGTATGTCGACCGCAGTTAGGGTACCCACCAACCGCGGCTAGCTGGTTAGGTAGTGATGAAGCAGACAATGTTTAGGGCACCTTTTCTAGCCCCTTCCTCATGCTATGGAGGTGAGCAGTGTGTTCCTATAGAGGGCTGCTCAGTCGCTCAGGGGGCTGCCGAATCCCACTGCTGCTCCGGTCAGTAGAAGACGACCATATGGCCTGAGCCGCCTGTGTGCAGGTCTGCGACTACGGCTGCCAGCGTACCCACGCCTGCCGCTTTGCCGCTCGCCCATCGCCACAGGGCTTGAAGGTGATATAGTGACGTTGGATGAAGAATGACTTGCGCGATGACTTGGATTAAAGTGAGGAAGAGTTGCGCAATTCGTCGACCTCACTCTCTCGCCTGAGTCCATCTGAGTCCAGTGGCAAGACAAGTCGAGACGACTGGAGACGAATACAGGTGCAGTGGATGACCAGGGCGCTCTACGTGCCTTGCCGTGCTCATTACGTTCCACAACGCTTTGCAGGTAAACGCCGTCTTGCCCGTTGAATCAGGAATGATTTCTTCCGCGCAGTCTGCCGAATCCTGTCTTCACATGCTGGGTAGGCATACCCTAGTTTACCTCTTGGTTTGACACCAAATCGGATACCCATGCCTGGTTTAGCCAGCCTCTCACAGCTGTTGCCCGGGGGGTGGCCGCTGTCGCATGCTGACAGCTACTAGGAGCCACAGGCACGAGCTGGGTGTCAGACTTGGACCAGTGGGGGATGGGTCCTGAAAAGGACATGAGAGTCATCCTTACCAAAGGTGCTACCAATGCCTGACACCCCGTACCCCCCAAACGGCTACTACATTCAAAATCATGGGCCAGTGGTTCTAAGGGGTGTTATTTTACTAAAAAGAAACATGAAAATAAAGAACAACTTCAATACAAAGATCTTTATTGTTCTGTTGTACCTTCTGTTTTTGGCATTTGTTCATGTCACGGCGGTTTGTCTCTATGTGTAATTTAAAAATACACACATATATAAATACTACTTACACATACAATCAATATGTAATCTCCTATGATTCGATTATAATTAATCTGAATCAAGCTAAAAAAACAGAATGTGGAAATATTTGAGTGTTGTAAATTCATTCGCAGACAAGAACACTAAAGCAATTATAACTGATTAAGTGTCATGCGATGATACATCTTAACGAATTACTTTATATGCCATGGGCTTACATATCGCTGACATGTCATTGCTTTATAACACAACATGTCTGCTACCATATAAACAAATTTTGTGAACAACAACAGCGGGAGTCTCCGTGGCGAAGTGGTAAAACCGTCTGATTCGGGCTCCGAAGGTTGTGGGTTCGATCCGGGTCGCGTCCTTCGGTTCACGAGTGCATTTTTCGGAGACTCCTGAGGGTCGTCGCTGGAGCTACAGAGTTCGTGCGACGCTTTCTGCGCTGCGGAAAGAGACTGAGCCATATGGGATAAAAATCCCGGTGCAATGAAGTAGACCCTGTCGATATTTTTTTTTTTTTATACGAACACTCTAAAGTACCCTCTCCTGGCCACCTTATTTCTTGAATTGCTGTGATATCCATTTGATATTCAACCAGCTCCCGGTTAGTTCTTCGGCCGCTCCAGCTCGATATAGTGTCCGTACATTCCATGTTCCAAATCTCAAAAGTCCTTTAACGTTCCAAGGTCGTTGTCCAGATAAGTCAGTCCGATATCGAGGCTCATGTATTTGTTTCGTAACAAAGAAAGGTTTTTACAAAGGTGGGGATGTTAACCCCACGCTTCAACCCCCAACCTGGAGGACCAGGGTGTTTCTCTTTGTCTGTTCTCTACCCTTTGACCTGTCCGGCTTGGGAGGCCCTGCTGGTAGCTACGCTACCGCCGGCATAGCTCTCAGGGTCATTGAGAAACTCAAGCTCCCCCACCACGACAAGGTGGAAACACCATCGGGGGAGATTACAAAGCTGTTGCTTAGAATAATTATGACAAGAATAAGAAACAAGATTAAACCAGAAATTGGTGAGAAACAGTGTGGATTTCTAGAGGGGAAGGGCACAAACAACGCTAAAGTCATGGTGATATCAAAGAAACAGATTGTGCCTAAATGTGAAATTAAAGTAAATGACGTTATTTTGGGGCACGTGCAGAAATTCAGACATCAAGGCACATGGATAACATCAGATGGAAGATGTATCACTGCGATAAAGAACAGAATAGGACAGCAAGAACCGCATTCGATTAGTGAAGAACGATTTGTACAATAAGTCATTTTCCACGCAAGTTAGAGAGTTCTTGCATGTTACACAGGACCAATTTTAACATACGACTGCTACTCCTGGACAATTAGAAAACAGGCGAAAACATCTCTGAAAGGCTTGGACATTGGTTAAAGAAGAATGCTGAACATTAATTGGACCGCCAAAATTAGTAATCTGAACATTTTGAGCGAAGCTAAGCTGCAAAGACAACTTATTCCATACATCAGAAAGAAGCAGTCATCGTTTTTTGGCCACGTTATGAGAAGACAAAAACTGGAACATTTCGTGGCAATCGGAAAGAGATAGAGAGATAGGAGAAGACAGCTGTAGAAGATTCTTGACAGTCTTGGTGTCATGGCACGGAAAGGAGTCAATACACGAATTGATCCATGCCGTCGGAGATCGCAGTTTGCTGAGAGGCATAATCGTACACGCCAGCCGGCAAGGCACTGGACGATGATAATATTTTTTTGGGGGTTTCAATTGGCATCCTTAAATAAATTGTGGCTTCTCTGGTGCCTTCGCTGTTACGTAAACAAGATTCTTCTTCAACTATTTCTTTATTTATTTGATTTTGAATTCGTTCTTATATGATCATAGGGAGTATCTTAGTTATATGGTTTATTAAGTAATTAGTTGTATGATCTTGTAGAGTATCTTAGTTATACAGTTTATTACGTAAATATGTGTATGATCTTGGGGATTATCTTAGTTATATGGCTTATAAAGTACGTAGTTTTGTAATCTTCACAACAAACAGTAAGGTTTCTTGAGGAGGATGTTAAAGCGATGTTATAAAGTCCCTGAAATTGTCCAGTAGTTGTAGTGGTAGTAGTAGTGATGGTGATAATGCTAGTAGTAGTAGCATCAGCAGCAGCAGCAGCAGCAGCAGTAGTAGTAGCAGCAGCAGCAGTAATAGTAGTAGCAGCAGCAGCAGTAGTAGCAGTAGTATCAGTAGTAGTAGCAGCGGTAGTAGTAGTAGTAGTAGTAGTAATATCATGGTGATTTTAATTTAGTAGCAGCAATATTGGTACCTGCGGAAGCGCAGTGGCTAGACTCCTGTCATATTGGTTGTACTGGGTTTGGGTCTCCATTGAGGCTGATTTTAAAGACTGACCTGGACTCGTAGGTCGACCCAGTCTAAAATTGGTTCCAGGGAATGCCTTGGGAAGCAAAGGCAACCGGAGTGATACCGACCATAGTCATCGTCATGTGCCATGTCTGTAGGGGTGGGCATCCATGTTTCGCCAGTTGACTCGATCACCACAGTCGTGAATCAGCTCTGTGTTCTTGTCCCGACCATGCCACGTGGTCAAGTCATCCTGATATCTATTTCTCTGCCTTCCCCTGAATCATGCCAGTTGTCACCAAGTTCTCAAGTTTATTTCTTCTCATAAAGTGTTAAAAACAATTTGACTGTCTACGTCTAATTTGTTTAATTAGTTTTCGGTTTTCATTTGCCTCTTGAATGACTTGCGCATTGATTTTTCTGTCCGTCGATGGCTTTCCTTGTATTTTCCGCAGAAACCACATTTCCACTGCCACTAGATGTTTTTCAGCTTACGTGCTCATCGTCCACGTTTCACAGATCCATACAAAAGTATAGGTTCTATGTAAAACTTCAATACTCTTTTTCTCGTTTGAATTGATATCTTTTTATTAGTCAGTATGTTTTCCATTTTGGTGAAAAGGCTTCCTTTGATATCCTTGATATCCTAAGCTGTTTTCTTTTTCTTCCAAGTGTACCATAAAGATGTCCGCTAGAATGGGACCTAAAGGACGCTCAGGGCCATTCCGTGTCAAAGTGGTCAAGTCGTCTGACTAGGGCTCCGAATGTTGTGCGTTCGATTCCGGGCCGCGTCCTTCGGCTCACGAGTGCATTATTTATGACTTATGGAGATTGTCGCTGGAGCTTCGGAGTCCGTGCTTTGCACGACACTTTCGGCAGCCCGCGCTGCGGAAAGAGACTGAGCCACATGGAATAAAACCCGGTGAAATGAAGTCGACCCTGTCGACATTAACACGACTTTAAGCTGGCGACAGGGTTGTTTACGGAAATAAAGTTTAATGTTAGATGCACACTGGAGAAGCCGTCTCTGGAGTTAAGTTGTCAACTGCTATTTATAGCTTCTTTGGTTACATTTTTTTTCCCCCGCATATCCTTTACAGGACATCGCTGTCAACAGCAGCATCTTTCAGCTGTCTGTTGATTTCTTGGCAAGATTACGCTCAGTAGTTTGCCATTGCTTTCTGAGCGGCCGGCTCAGTTATCCCGCAAGTCACCAGCGGGGGTCGAACCGCTTCCAGCTCTCGTCCGCTACGAGACTCTGCGTGATAAACGGGATTACAGAGAAAGTGTTGTAACTCCTCAGCCAGAGAGACCGGCTTGTTTACATTTACCAAAGGAATATACTGTTTTGAATTTATGAAACAAAATACAGTTTCACTGCGATTATCTCAACAATCTTGATAAACGAATCGAAGTTTATTTGCAGTTTCTCAAGAGTGTTAAGAAACAGAATGGTGTTTAGTTGCTGTCATTTATGCAGACTTTATAAACAGAATTAAGTTTGAATGGCAAAGACACAAACAATAGATTGCACGTTTTATTGCCTGGCATATTTCGCTGCATCTCGTCAGGTAGATACTGCAGAGATCACACAACACAGACCAACGTAACTAGATAAATCTTTCAAGATGAAGTATACAACACACATAATCACACAGTAATTTGAATTGTCTACCACGGTAATTTTAAGCTGACTATCACGTCATCTTGTTTGCACAAAGTTGGTTTTTGCAAATGAATGGCAATTGCCTCTGTCAATATGATGAAGAATGACGTTTGCTTTCAATTATCTCACAACTAACTTGTTTGTTGTTAATGCGCGATACTTTAAAATTCTGTTTCAGTCTCCCCTTCATAAGAAGCACAGCTCCTCAGAACCAGAACGGCTAAACAAAGTTCTGGACTTGTTCGACAGTTGAATCTTCCCAGACCAACACATGCCCCGAGACCGACAAGTGTCTTGTCCACAGACAACAGCTTCAGCCCGAGGTAGATGCCTACCTGATCTAGAACACTCTTTGCTTGCACACTGGGGTGTCACGTCTGTATCGTGCGACTTCTGTAGAGTACAGTTTTGTGCACTTCAAGACGACGTTTATGTGGGGACAACTTTTACAGACGTTCATGTATCACTCAGACAGTGTATATGTAGTCACATGAAAATGTAAGAGTAAACTAGGACAGTTACCGATATTAGAAGCGTGTCAGGTTAAATTAAAAGAATTTAAACTGTTTTCATATTTTTGGTTTAGAAATATTCTCCATATACTTCTCCAACCCTTCGCCTCTTTCTATCTGTCTCCCGCTGCTTCTCTGTTCGTCAGTATCACCCTGCCTCTGTCTTCCTGCGTCTCTCCCTGCCTCTCTCTCTCTCTCTCTCTCTCTCCTTTTCTCTCTGCCTTTGACACTCTGTATCTCTCCCTCCCCAAGAGTTTTATTTACATTTAAGGCCTATACCTCTCTCTCTTTCTTAATCGCTTTCCCTCTGTTTGTCTGTATTTCTCTCTCTCTCTCTCTCTCTCTCTCTCTCTCTCTCTCTCTCTCTCTCTCTCTCTCTCTCTCTCTCTCTCTCTCTCTCTCTCTCTCTCTCTCTCTCTCCCTAAGTTTGATTTACATGTAAGACCTTTGGCCCACTTGTTGTCTTTAAGGGAAGGACTTCATATCACGCGATGCGGCGTATCTGAGTCAATGGCGATTGAACACTATCTTTAAGCCAATCGCCACTCGATGAATGGAGTGACCAGTATCCGCAGTCGCCTGTACTTCACGGAGCTATGTTGTGTGTGGCTATGGGGAAAAATCTTGGCTTCTCATGGATTCGAACACTTGAATCCGAATACCGATTAATCTATACATAGATGGGTCTAGCACCGAATGACCAGGGCGTCTTCAGGCGATTACAAGGATTCTTTAATGTACCTACCCTTGATGTTAAATGGTTATCAGTTATGACCCCTTCCTTCCTTATATGCCCACCACGTCAATGTTTTGTCTTTCCGTGGCCTTTTATCTGCCAGCTCTGCTCAAATGTATTGTTTATTTGGAGGTCAGCTTGGCCGAATGGATACGAGCGCTAGTTCTTAAACACCCGGTGCGCTGATGTCGAGGTAGAGAGTTCAACCCACACACCGGTCCGGTGGATTAAAATGTTGACTTCTTGTCCTTTACTTGGGGACGTAAATTACAAGTACCTCTGAAGTCGGAGTGTGTTCGCCTGATGGCGATGGACACTGGGAATAGCAAAAGCTAACCCACACCCAAAGATCAATCCTGTGCACTAGCTGTAGTATCACATGGACGACTACGCTTGAGTTCAAAGCCAGCGAAAGAAAAAAAGTCATATATATATTTATATATATTTATATATATATATATATAGAGAGAGAGAGAGAGAGAGTTTATTTGCAAACGGCTACTTTTTGTTGTTGTTTGTCCATCAAGAATGATGATGACCATTCATTTCATCCAGTGGGGTTGAAGGTGTGGGGCCGTGGGTTCTAAGATGGCTGATAAGGCCTATTTTGGCTCGAAATGTTCTTTGACAATGTGGGCAAAGAATGCTTGACGTCTCTGGAGGAGGATTTCCTGCAGTGGTTTTTCTGTCCTGCCTTTTCTTCACAGCTCTTGCAGTCCTGGTTGCCTCACATATGACTGCACCTTTGTGCAATGATGCACGCCACGAATTTCGGTCTCTGGCTGCAGCCTCCCAGGTGTCATGATGAATTCCAAAAGCATTCAGTGAAATTTTCAGAGTGTCTTTAAAACGTTTCCTCTGGCCACCTTGGGAGCGTTTACCACAACGCAGTTCGCTGTAGAAAATTCGTTTAGGGAGCCTGTGATCTGGCATGCGAGTCAAGTGACCAGCCCAGCGAATCTGATTCTTCATCAGTAGAGTGTGGATACTGGGCATGGATGCTCTTTCTAGGACTTCAGTGTCTGGAATCTTGTCTTGCCATTTAATCTTCAGGAGCTTCCTTAGGCAGACTGTGTGGAAGTGGTTTAATTTCCTAGCGTGTCGCTGATAAACAGTCCAGGTTTCACAAGCATATAGCAGTGTGGATAATACAACTGCTTTGTAGACTTTTAGCTTTGTTTGCAGGCTTATTCCAGTTCTGTCCCATACATTCTTGTACAGTCTGCCAAAGGCTGCACTGGCCTTGGAGATTCTTGCATTCACTTCGTCATCGATTGTGGCAGCTTGTGACACGGTGCTGCCAAGATAGGTGAATTTGTCCACAACACTTAGTCTATGATCATTCACTTTGATATTCGGCACAGTGTGATTATTCCCTGGAGCTGGCTGGTACATAACTACAGTCTTCTCCAAGTTGATATTGAGCCCAAAGTTGGCACAGGCATGTGAGAAAGCTGAAACATTATGTTGCATGTCCGCCTCTGAGTTGGCGTATAGAGCGCAATCATCAGCAAACAGGAGCTCTCTGACGGTGCCGCTGTTAATTTTGGTTTTAGCTTTCAGCCTTTTGAGATTGAATAACTTTCCGTCCATACGGTAGTTGATGTCTATTCCAGTGTCGTCGTTCTCGAAGGCATTCATCAACATGGCTGAAAACATGAGGCTGAACAGTGTTGGTGCCAGGACACATCCTTGCTTCACTCCATTGGTGACAGGAAAGGGTTCAGACAGTTCACCATTTTCCTGTACTCTTGCCTGCATGCCGTCATGAAATAGCCGCACTATTTGGACAAACTTTCGTGGACAGCCATATTTTGCCATAATCTTCCACAGTCCTTCTCTGCTGACTGTATCAAAAGCCTTGGTAAGGTCAATGAAAGTGGAGAACATTTCGCAGTTCTGTTCCTGACATTTCTCTTGCAGCTGCCTTGCAGCGAAAATCATGTCAACAGTTCCACGTTCTTTTCTGAAGCCACATTGACTCTCAGGAAGAAGACCTTGATCGAGATGGGCTGTGAGGCGATTGAGAAGAATTCTGGCGAGTATCTTCCCTGCAATTGAAAGCAAGGAGATGCCTCGGTGGTTGTCACAGGATTGGCGGTTTCCTTTACGTTTGTAAAGGTGGACTATTGACGCGTCCTTAAAATCTTGTGGCATGGTCTCGTTCATCCATATGTTTGTGAAGACTTGGTGAAGCTGCTCTGTTAGGACCGGCCCACCTGCCTTGTATATCTCTGCTGGGATGGAGTCAGGACCAGGTGCCTTGCCGCTGGAGAGTTGCTGGATGGCTTTGTTTATTTCCACTATGGTTGGCAGGTCATCAAGTGTCTCATTGGTGGGAACTTGAGGAAGGCAGTTGATGGTTTCATCATCGAAGAAGGAAGCTGCATTTAAGATTTTGCTGAAATGCTCTGCCCAGCGTTGGAGGATTTCTTTCTTATCAGTGACCAATGTTCCCCCGTCTGCACTGAGGAGGGGAACTATGCCTGGTGATGAAGGACCATAGACCGCTTTCAGTGAGTCGTAGAAGTTTTTCATATCATGTCTGTCAGCAAAGCCCTGAATTTCATCAGCTTTGCTGCTCAGTCAGGAGTCCCGCATGTGCCGAAGTTTCTGCTGCACTACTCTCTGAATGTTCTTGAAAGCATCTTTTTTAGATGTTGACTTTGGGTCATTCAAATGTGCCTTGAGGAGAAGATGTTTCTCGGCCAGCAATTGGTTGATGTCTTCGGAATTTTCATCAAACCAGTCTTTATGCTTTCGGGGGGCTGGCCCCAGGATTTCCATAGCAGTGTTGTAAATGGTGTCCTTTAGGGCTCTCCATTCTGTTTCTGTATCCTGTTTAGCTTCAGCATTGGGCTTGAGGCGGTCTTCCAGCATATTTTCAAACGACTGCTGCATTTTCTTGCTGTTTAGGCGGGTGACATTTAGCTTTGTTTGCATTTTCGCCCCTTGAGGACGCCGTGGTGGCCTGATGTGGATGTTCATTTTCGAGACAATGAGACGATGGTCTGTCCAACATTCGGCACCACACATGGATTTTGTCACTCGAACGTCTTGTCTGTCACTCCTCCTGACGATGACATAGTCAATGAGGTGCCAGTGTTTCGAGCGAGGGTGCATCCACGATGTCCTATTTCTCATAGGGAGACGGAAAATTGTGTTCGTAATCAGGAGATCATGTTCGGCACATGTCTGAAGGAGGCGGAGTCCATTGCTGTTACAATTTCCGACTCCATGCTTTCCAATAATGCCACTCCAAGAGGTGGTGTCCGTGCCTACTCTGGCATTGAAATCCCCAAGGAGTATAAGTTTGTCTCCTTTGGGAACAGATGTTAATACATTGTGCAGGTCCTCATAGAACTTGTTCTTGACATCATCTTCGTTTGTCATAGTTGGTGCGTAGACACTCACAATGGTTGCGTGCTTCCTTCCATTCAGCAGAGGCAACTTCATGGTCATGAGCCTGTCGTTTATAGCCTTTGGAAATCCAGCTAATTTGCCGACCAGGGCCGACTTAATGGCAAATCCCACACCGGATTGGCGTCTTTCCTCGCTTTTCCTTCCACTCCAGAAAAATGTGTAGCCGGCACCAATTTCACAGATTTGGCCTTCTTCTGCAAGTCGTGTCTCGCTCAAGGCTGCAATGTCGATGTTGTACCTGCCCAGCTCTCTCCCAATCAGTGCTGTTCGTCTCTCTGGACCCGACGCGCCGTCTCTGTCAAGTAGGGTGCGTACATTCCAAGTTCCAATTGTTAAGGGAATATGGTTTACTCTTTTAGCTTTGCTTGTTTTATCTTTCTTTGTATGTCGACCGCAGTTAGGGTACCCACCAACCGCGGCTAGCTGGTTAGGTAGTGATGAAGCAGACAATGTTTAGGGCACCTTTTCTAGCCCCTTCCTCATGCTATGGAGGTGAGCAGTGTGTTCCTATAGAGGGCTGCTCAGTCGCTCAGGGGGCTGCCGAATCCCACTGCTGCTCCGGTCAGTAGAAGACGACCATATGGCCTGAGCCGCCTGTGTGCAGGTCTGCGACTACGGCTGCCAGCGTACCCACGCCTGCCGCTTTGCCGCTCGCCCATCGCCACAGGGCTTGAAGGTGATAAGTGACGTTGGATGAAGAATGACTTGCGCGATGACTTGGATTAAAGTGAGGAAGAGTTGCGCAATTCGTCGACCTCACTCTCTCGCCTGAGTCCATCTGAGTCCAGTGGCAAGACAAGTCGAGACGACTGGAGACGAATACAGGTGCAGTGGATGACCAGGGCGCTCTACGTGCCTTGCCGTGCTCATTACGTTCCACAACGCTTTGCAGGTAAACGCCGTCTTGCCCGTTGAATCAAGAATGATTTCTTCCGCGCAGTCTGCCGAATCCTGTCTTCACATGCTGGGTAGGCATACCCTAGTTTACCTCTTGGTTTGACACCAAATCGGATACCCATGCCTGGTTTAGCCAGCCTCTCACAGCTGTTGCCCGGGGGGTGGCCGCTGTCGCATGCTGACAGCTACTAGGAGCCACAGGCACGAGCTGGGTGTCAGACTTGGACCAGTGGGGGATGGGTCCTGAAAGGACATGAGAGCCATCCTTACCAAAGTTGCTACCAATGCCTGACACCCCGTACCCCCCAAACGGCTACTACATTCAAAATCATGGGCCAGTGGTTCTAAGGGGTGTTATTTTACTAAAATGAAACATGAAAATAAAGAACAACTTCAATACAAAGATCTTTATTGTTCTGTTGTACCTTCTGTTGTTGGCATTGTGTTCATGTCACGGCGGTTTGTCTCTATGTGTAATTAAACATACACACATATATAAATACTACTTACACATACAATCAATATGTAATCTCCTATGATTCGATTATAATTAATCTGAATCAAGCTAAGAAAAACAGAATGTGGAAATATTTGAGTGTTGTAAATTCATTCGCAGACAAGAACACTAAAGCAATTATAACTGATTAAGTGTCATGCGATGATACATCTTAACGAATTACTTTATATGCCATGGGCTTACATATCGCTGACATGTCATTGCTTTATAACACAACATGTCTGCTACCATATAAACAACTTTTGTGAACAACAACAGCGGGAGTCTCCGTGGCGAAGTGGTCAAGCCGTCTGATTCGGGCTCCGAAGGTTGTGGGTTCGATCCGGGTCGCGTCCTTCGGTTCACGAGTGCATTTTTCGGAGACTCCTGAGGGTCGTCGCTGGAGCTACAGAGTTCGTGCGACGCCTTCTGCGCTGCGGAAAGAGACTGAGCCATATGGGATAAAAATCCCGGTGCAATGAAGTAGACCCTGTCGATATTTTTTTTTTTTATACGAACAACTTTTACGTCACAGCTATGACACACACACCTACTTCCCATTTTCCGTTATTCATTGTTGTTTGGTCCAAAGCTACTTTTTGTTTTGGCACAGAACCTGATAACTTAATATGCGAGCCGACTTGTTGGCGGACATGACGACACTGAGATGGCAAGTGCAATGTACGGGCCAGACATCATCAACGCATAAGAGACGCTGGACGAACAGATGACTAAGGATATTTGAAGATTGGCTTCCTTGTCTCGAGTGAAGGAGATGGGAGTGAAGCGGGTCACCGCCAGACATGAACATTTTGTCAAGAGCACAAGACATTAACCAGCACAGAACTGGTGCGATCAATCGATATATGCTGGCCGGGATGATAAGCAGGAGTTTGGGGCACATACGGACATGTCCGGATTGCGATGACAACGATCTTCACTAATCATTAACTTAATATGCATCGTTTCCTGGTGAGGTTTTTCTACAACTGGCAGTAATGGAATTTAACTCATGCCAGGTTAATAGTTATGAGGTGACCAGTTACATTCAAAGTAAGAAAGATATTCTCAGTTATCTTCACGTCAACTGTTATAAAATATCCAGTTACTTTCAATGTCAGAAAGGCATTCTCAGTTATCTTTAGGTCAATTGTAATTAGTTGACCAGTTACTTTCAATGTAAGAAAGACATTCCCAGTTATCTTTAGGTCAATTGTAATGAGCTGACCAGTTACTTTCAATGTAAGAAAGGCAGTCTCAGTTATCTTTAGGTCAATTGTAATGAGCTGACCAGTTACTTTCAATGTAAGAAAAGCAGTCTCAGTTATCTTTAGGTCAATTGTACGGGCGTCCTGTATTATGTCCATTAGCTCTCTTTATATCCTCCTCATATTGGTGATCTTTGTCTCTAATTCTCTCCTCCCTGTGTGTTGAGGTTCTCCTCTTTTCCGTTTGACACGAGGGTTCCAGTGGGAGGACCCTCAAGCTAAATTATCATCAAGTGTTCTCAATGAGCGTCTTACCTAGCGCCAGCTTCTATCTCCTCATCTCTTGGTTCATTGAACTATTTTTCTGCCCGCTCGCTTTGAACTCAAGCGTAGTCCAGACACACTACTTCTAGTAGCACTGGACTGAATTTTGCACGTCAATTAGCTTTCCCGATTACCAGTGTCCCTCGCCATCAGGCGAACCCACTTCGACTTCAGAGGTACTTGTAACTTTACATCCTAAAGCCAAGGACAAGAAATCAACATTTTAGTCCCACTGTCCGGTGTAGGTCTTGAACCTCTTACCTCGACATCAACACACTGGTTGTTTAAGAATGCACATTCTTATCCATTCAGCCACGCTGACCTATGATTCACTGAAATGTGTATAGTTCTACTCTAAGCTAGTACCATACCGTTTTCCAAATCACACCAGGTACTAGTTACATGTGTTTGTAGCTTATTAGTAATTGCCCTCTAAGTTTCTAACCAATTTGTTAGTACTGATTTAACATTAGAGTATGTATTTAAAGAGGAGGAAAGAAAGGGGTTGTTGTTAAAGTTCAAATGAAAGACACACACAATAATGCGACTTCGCTGTAATTTGGAAATCTACTTAACGAAACCAACAGCCTCAAAGCGATGGCAAAACAGGGTCAGATAAAAGAAATGTATGTGTTTATTGTTCAGTATATCTGCTTGGTATAATTGTTTCAATTAGAAGTAAAAAGACATTCTAAAGGCCACTTATTATTAAAGTATTAAATAAAACATACACATATAAACAACATTCAGCGCCATGTTTAACACAAACATCTAATGGATCATTGATGCTACCGATGGGAAGGTCACGTGACATCTTCGATGAGATTTAGACCAGCTTCTTCTTGATAAAGAACCGACGCAGATGCCACTGCTGCCCGAAGTTGATAATGACCAGCGTCAGTATCTGACTGATGGCCCAGACATATACCAGTATGTGTGTGCTCTCACTGGTCTTTCGGAATCGCGCCTCCCTTACCTGAAACGATTTCAATAGTTGTATGTGTATGTAGAGCTATTAACTAATGATGGTATGGTCATATCCCATATTACACCATTAAAGAACTCCTAATTGCGGACGATCTATCACTAATTGCAAATTCAGAAGCAAGTACACACACACACACACACACACACACACATATATATATATATATATATATATATATATATATATAGTCCACACAAAGTGTGTAATATGAACATTAGCACCAGTGAAACAAAGGTAATGACCATAACCAATGAAGAAAGAGAGCAAGCAAGATCCATCTAAAAGAACACCTCAAGAATAGAGCTTCAAGTATTTTGGAAATATAATATAATCAAATAGTAAATGAGAAGAGATCGAGAATATCTATATCTATAAAACAGAGTGTATGTGGTTTTGTGTGTTTGTGGGTAGTTTTGTATTGGATGCGTTCGATATCCGATTGAGATGAAATTTTCTACACGTCTTCCTTTCATTCCTGTGCAACCGACTATAATAGTTTCATAGTGTAAAATCTTCTACTTATTTAATAACGTTTACTTTTTCATTTTATAAGTTCTATATAGCAGGGTTACTTCTCTAGAAAAGATAATCTTTAAGGCACTTTCAAAGTTTTCATAAAATAATGCATAATGCATAACATTGTAACCCATCTTTTTCTGCTTAAAGAACTTATCAACTGCCATGTCGGTGATTAAAAACAGTTTTCATTAAAAATAATGAATGGTGTGTGGAAGGACATTCTTTTAAGTTACTGTGCGCCAGGAGCTGGGTCAGATAGACAGACAGATAGTCGGGAACGGAAGCTTATTTGACTACTTATATGAATTAAATGACATGCTCCCCACCAGGGACTGGGTGAAGCCGGGTCAGACAGACAGACAGATAGACAGACAGACAGTCGGGAACGGGAGAGCTTATATGACTACGTATATGAATTAAATGAGATGCTCCCCACCAGGGACTGGGTGAAGCCGGGCCGGGACAGACAGATAGACAGACAGACAGATAATCGGGAACGGGAGAGCTTATATGACTACGTATATGAATTAAATGAGATGCTCCCCAACAGGACTGGGTGAAGCCGGGCCGGGTCAGACAGACAGACAGACACACAGACAGTCGGGAACGGGAGAGCTTATATGACTACTTATATGAATTAAATGAGATGCTCCCCACCAGGGACTGGGTGAAGCCGGGCTGGGTCAGCCAGACAAACAAGCAGACAGACAGACTGATAGATAGATAGATCCCCTCCAGAGCCTGGGCGAAGCCGGGCCGGGTCAGCTAGTATGTAATAAAGCAAACCAACTCATTGAACAAATGGCACCAATACTAAAGAACAAACATGTATCAGTAGATAATAAAAAAGCATTCTGCAACACAATCTTTCTACCAACTTTATGCTACCAATGGCAAACTTGGACAATGACAGGAAAAGAAAAGAAAAATTACAACGGAAATAAGATTCCTGAGAAGAATATGCAATGTATCAAGAAGAGAGAAAATCAGAAATGGTGAAATCAGAACTAAAAGTGGAGCTTATAGCAGCGCTAGATCTAGTTACAAAACAGCTAGAGAAATGGTCACATAACTAGGCTACCAACTAACAGTACACCACAAGCAATGATGTACAGACCAAATGGAAGCAGAGGGAGAGGCAGACCATGTAAAAGATGTACAGAGGGAATAACAGTCTTTGGGAATCTCGATATATGAAGCCCATAAACAGGCACTCTCCCACTGTTTATCCTTCACCTTGACACCACACAATACAAGTTGAGATGAGATAGAGCTATTCAATGATTATAGTTATGCGATATCCCATATCCATTGGAGTGAATACAAAGCAGGTGGATCCGACTGAGATTTGACAAGACCCTTATGAAAGAGTTACAACCGATGCCGTGTTCTCTGGATCTCACTGAAAGAGCAGTAGTCATGTATTTGTAAGTGAGCAGGAAAAACGGGGATGTGAACAACGGAAGCTTTTTATGGGTTTAGAAAATATGCATTTTTTTTTTTGCAGTTGCTCGCTTTGAATTCAAGCATAGTACTAACACACTACTTCTAATAGCACGTGGATTATCTTTCCCTATTACCAGTATCCCTCGCTATCAGGCAAACCGACTCCGACTTCAGAGGTACTTGTAATTTACGCTCCAAGTCAAGGACAAGAAGTCAGCATCATTTTAGAAAACTTTATGTATGATGATCGTACAGATCAGAATGTCACCTGCCTCTGTCCTTGCCGATTTTGTAAGATCAATAATATGTCAAACTGCCTTCTACTGCCTATAGTATGTTTGAGCCTGAGGAATTAAGGCCGCCTGGCTGGGCAAGTTAGGGTTTTCTTTTTGCCCACCAACAGAAACAAAAACCCACCTTACCGAGGATTCCAACTCTACTCTCACAAAGAAGAGCCAGGCATTCTAGTAACTTGGTCAACATGCTCATTACTGTGCAATCCTACTTACTGTTGTCTTTATCCTGCAGCATATTCTTGTTCACTTTCTACCAACAGATCACAAAACTAAACTGGATATTGTTTGTATCCTGCAGCATATATTTGTTCACTTTCAACCAACAGATCACAAAACTAAACTGGATATTGTTTGTATCCTGCAGCATATATTTGTTCACTTTCAACCAACAGGTCACAAAACTAAACTGGATATTGTTTGTATCCTGCAGCATATATTTGTTCACTTTCAACCAACAGGTCACAAAACTAAACTGGATATTGTTTGTATCCTGCTTCATATACTTGTTCACTTTCAACCAACAGATCACAAAACTAAACTGGATATTGTTTGTATCCTGCTTCATATACTTGTTCACTTTCAACCAACAGATCACAAAACTAAACTGGATATTGTTTGTATCCTGCAACATATATTTGTTCACTTTCAACCAACAGATCACAAAACTAAACTGGATATTGTTTGTATCCTGCAGCATATATTTGTTCACTTTCAACCAACAGGTCACAAAACTAAACTGGATATTGTTTGTATCCTGCAGCATATATTTGTTCACTTTCAACCAACAGATCACAAAACTAAACTGGATATTGTTTGTATCCTGCAGCATATATTTGTTCACTTTCAACCAACAGGTCACAAAACTAAACTGGATATTGTTTGTATCCTGCAGCATATATTTGTTCACTTTCAACCAACAGATCACAAAACTAAAATGGATATTGTTTGTATCCTGCTTCATATATTTGTTCACCTTCAACCAACAGGTCATAAAACTAAACTGGACATTGAGGGTTCTCAGTCTGTGACTTAACAAAAACAAAACGTAATTAAATTACGGACATGTCGCATAATGTAACCTTGTAAACACCCTCTCAAAAAGAAGCAAAGTAAATCAAACAACAAAGAAATAAGAAAACCAGGAAAGTGGCAAATAAAACCACAAAGCGGATACATAAATGCTGACTATATATATATTTGTATGCACACAAAGCCATAATAAGTATATAAATATTGTCCACTCCAACTAAAAAACACCATTCTATAACAGTTCAGATGAGTGGTTCTAAAACTATAGGCTGTTGTCACCGTTGCCACATCAATGTGGAGTTCCTCCACACAAACATGTAAGTTACCACTAGTGTTGGCAGCTAAACCTGTGGCATAAAATAATTATGTATTCCCATGGCCACGCCTGCCGTCTCAACGGCAGGACTGCACCAGGGGACAATCCCTGTAGGAACTTATGCTGGATAAGCATAACAAACAAATGGGGTGGGGGGGGGGGGAGTGGTCTCAAGGTATGGTGTCCGCCTCGAGTGCTGGAGGTCCTGGGTGCAAGCCTTGGTGAGGGCTGGGATGTTTTCACGTGGACTTCTAGTAACAAAATTTCTCCTGGTATCTGGGTAGTGAGATTGGACACCCGTGTGTATTGTTGCACATGTAAAAACATCCCTTGGCAGTTGGAAATAAAAAGAGTAGCCTAACGACGCTGCCAGGACAAGATTTCGAGTTAAAAATCTACACAAAATACTTCAAGATCCTCGCCGGTGCTACGGAGTTCACGCACCGAGCTGAGATTCTCCGGACTCCGGCTTGAGTCAGGAGTAGAAATGAGCATGTATGGGTTACACCCGTGCCGTAATGTTGATCCATGGACTAAACTAAACTAAACCTCCACACAAACACATCTCTTTCCTGCCATTAAATTGACCACAAATTCCCGTCTTCACCATCTCTTTCCACAATGTGTAGGGGGTGGCACCGCCCACTCAGAGCCACTGGTTTAGATCATAACAATGAAGATATGAACTGTGCTCTCTCTGTTGCTGATGCACAACTACTGAGGCATAGAGGAATGTAAGGTCTTGCTTTGTTTACTTTGTGAAGTTGGAACTGCGACTAACTGACTGACTAACTTTGTATAAATAGGTACAATCTCTATTTACCAGTTCATGCACTAGTGTGGCAACTAACTGGATGATTCAACCCTACTACCCAAAGCAGCAGGATGTTGATTGCTGCCTGTTAAATGTGAATAAACAAATAACAAAAATCAAACACCAAACATGCAGACATAAATAAATATCAACTTAAATTACAACAATTCCATGGTATTTTATTACCTCATTCATTTCACACTTAAACAACTCGCAAGTAAATACAAAAAGGCACATTCATATATTGCCATGTAACCACTCAGAGAATTATTTGGGACTATTCCCTTAATGTTATCATGACAATAAAGTTAATAAATGACCTCGAAACAAAAACATTTCAGCCAAAGCATCACCCACTAACGACAATTAAAACTGCCTGACAAAAGTCTCACATCAGCACGGTGTAATGAAATGGCAGTTGTGGGCTAGCAACCGTGCAAGCTGCACTAGAAAGGCTGGCACACAGAACAAGCACTCACTGCTAGAACACCGCCAGGCAGACTATCAGTGACAACTAAACATGATTTCTATGATACATGGCTCATTTACAAATCTTAATAATGGACTCAAAATCATACTTGGCAAAGGGAGCAGATTTGGGGAATGTTCATTATCAATTTAATCGGACATGCATTCACATCTAACTTTCAAATCATTTGCTGCTATTCAAGTTTTCAAGGTGTAGTTGGATTCTATTCTTGAGTAAACTACAACTATTACATTTTGTATTTTATACACACACGTGTATGTGTATACATGTATATAATTGTCTTGACCAAATAGCACTCAATAGTTGACATGGTCAGTATCCCGCTGACCACTTACTGCCCAGTAAACTAATAAACATTCTATGAGTCTCAGCTGTCCCCAGAGCCAAGGATCAAGAGGGATTAACACCGAAGTTTGCAGGATCAGAAGGCCAGTGCATTCACAACCAAGCCTCTACAGCTTCCTCTAACGATATAAACATATTTACAATTCATTCACGATTCAAAAGCTGCGTCAGTTTTGACAGTCCATTTCTTTAATATTGATATATTTTCATGTATTTGTATCTGTGTGTGTTTGTTGTTTGTGTGCTGAATAAGCTGCTACGTCCATGTTGTTACATGTGATCGTATTCTAGTAAATCTTATCAGTTCTACTTCTTGATTTTCGGTGATTAATTCTCTGTGATATGTGGAGAGCAAGAGGAAACCACCACATTCATTTTCAAAGAATACACTTATGGGTATCCACAAAACTAGATTTGAGTAACCTTATGTGATGCTGAGTGCTGCCTTCTATGTCTCAATCTCAAACGTTTCAAGCAATAGCAACACAAATACACAAGTAGTGATTAAATGTGATGTAGATAGCAAGAATGTGTATTATGTTCACACATACAAAGTACATGAGAATTAGTTACATTCACACATACAAAGTACATGTGTATTATGTTCATACATACAAAGTACATGTGTATTACTTACATTCACACATACAAAGTACACGTGTATTACTTACATTCACACATACAAAGTACAGACATCCTTCACAGCCAACACAGAAAATAATAATAAACACATATAAATGGCTTGTACAGAGGGTGACCAACATAAGCAACAAACACAGGACACAAGATGCTCATCACATGACACAAGCAATACTTTCTTTCAATAGCCTTAGTGTGCAGCCATGTCTAAGCAAACATTAATTGTAAATAAATCATTCACAAAGTCTGGCTGGGCCCCCCCTCCTGCCAACTCAAAGATACATCACACACCAATCAGAACTTGGTGAGTGATGTGCCTAGTACCACGTTGGCTGCCTTTACTTTCCAAGACATCCCCTGGTGCCCTTTTTAGTCTGGGCCAATCTGGGAACCCAGGCCAATTTTGTAAAGAAAATGTCAGATGCGGATTCAAACCCATGACTACAGGACAAACAAGCAAGCATTTAGCCACTGCAGCTCTCAGTATGAGTTATTGCGTATGTTCAACTCTGTAACCAACTGCAGGAGATTTAGCACTATTAATGAGTTGAATCCACCAAGTCTGAGTGTGACTGTAACATGCAGACATAGACAAGGGAAGGGGAAGGTAGTGAAGAAAAGGATCTGTCTGATCATCTCACATCACAAAGCCACAACCTGGTATGTGTGAAACCCTCATCATTTCACATCTCAGTATCAATATATGGAATTGGAAAATTCATACACAGCATCCCAAATACTATTAAATGAGATTTCAAATGATTTAGACTGCTCCCAGGGTTAAAAAAAAAGTCATAAAATCAAGACAAAATACAGGACAGAAACAATAATTAAAATGTCCGCACCTCTACCAAGTACACTAAAATAACAATGTTAAAGATGGAATCATATTTACTTTATAAAAAAAAAAGCAAAACAACAACACCCCTAAAATCCATTCAACATAACATCTGGCAGATATTTTCAAACATCATTAAGTTAAATCCTAACAGTAACACAGCCCATCAAAATCAGTTACCCAGCATGTCAAACCGTTCTGGAATCATATCAGGCTGTTTAGTTGAAAGATTGTATGTAGTTGTTTCAACTGGTCTCTCTACCACTAATATGCCTTCTACACTGCCCTTGGGAACTTAATGTGGTGACCTTGGATCACACCTATGTAACAGATTTTGGTGCTTTAACTATTGTATTAACTAAGGAAAGTCTATTAAGGAGTTGCAGAAGAGAATGGACACAACCCAGTTAGATTCACAATTTGATAGGTAATTTATACATAACAGCACAACAAGGGCAGGGAATCTGGCTGCTTAAAGAGGATTTTTTTTAAAAGTCAAGGGGCGAAGTTCGGCGCAGAAAAAGAAACCATGGTTGATAACTATTCCATCGTTAGTAGTTTTATAATTATTAAAAATTTTTCAAGGGCAGCAACCTAATGCAGCTTATTATAAAGGTTCATGGAACAGGAACTTATTATAATGGTTCTCGGAACAGAGACATATTGTAAAAACTTGGGAAGATGTTGACAAAACAGAGAATGGCAAGGTAATATTCTTGACAGTCTTTCTGTACCGCATGAAATGGAAACTTTTGGAAACCTTAAAATGTGGAGAAGTATGACTATCTATGCCCGCTGACAAGGCACTTGGTGATGATGATGCTGATGACGATGATGACAAAAATTCTTAGAAAATCTGTTCAAAATGTCTGCAATAAGTTAACTGACATTTCTTGGAGCAATGGTGGAAGGGACAGTCACTCAAAGCTACAATGTAGATGCTGAGTAAGACTATCTATCCATTAATTTTTTATCTATCCATTAATTCATGTCTTTCCACTTCTACGTCATGATGGTTCTGAGCCATTATTGTCATGATTACTAACCGACTTGATTTACAGAACCAATGCTATTCAGAGTGACAGCCGGAAGGACTTAATCCCATTCTTCAGCCACCCTACCCCATCAATTATTTAACATAATTTACACAGATATCTTGTGAATGTCAAGGAGAAACCAGTAAATATTTCCCAAAATGTAGTTTATCTGCAGCCACAAAGCTAGATTTAAGAACATGGACATAGATAAAAACTGCATACCAATATCCTGGCTGAACAACCTGACATGAAATCATTTAAAAGATGAAAGGATGATTTCATGAAACCTAGCATTATTTTAAACTAATCACTCAGATATGTTTTCAATGCTTCAGATTTAATTATGTGGTTAGCTGTGTTGCCAAATGACTGATTTTGCATGGGTGTATCAAGTTTATTGCTTAAACTAGTTTCTTGGCTTCAAAGAAGCTCTTCAGATGCTGCATCTGCCAGAAGCCAGTAATGAGAAGAATCAGTGTCTGGGCTATAGACCACCATAGAACCCGCTGGTTGGTGCTCTCGCTGGTCTGTCGAAAACGTTCCTCCCGGTACTGTAGATATAACGATCAGATATGTAACAATACTTTATGAGAGTAAGGGAGGAAGAAAAGCTACATGTCTGGTTTTATGTTTCTTACCTGGAGGAATGAGGTACCTTGCAGTCTTATGTTATTATTTGGGCACAATTACACAAGCAATGTGATAAATGAGGGTTAGTGGGACTCCTCATTTGGAACCAGTCTTTCACACATATAGCAGAAGGTGGCTAAGCTATGAGAGATGGAGCTAAAAGAGATGGCCATATAAGATGCAGCAATATTTAATAGGTCAAGGAATTCCCAGGGCAAACACTGCCACTATCTTCCAAACAGCATTCCTTCCCAGAGAACTCTGAAACCGATCCAGCACTACTTAATGAGGCAGGGTCCATCTCAGGTCTGTACTGGTACAAAACATTCCAGCTACAGTTAGGGATTTGAACTTTTACTGTTTGGGGGAGTGATGGCACTAACCACTATGCAATTCTGGTTTCAATATATCATTAAGGATACTAAGAAAAAAAAACATGGTTAGAATTACATCTCATAAACTTCCTGCTGCTATGGGTCTGAAACCAAAAGTGCAGTTTTTTAGTCTTTTAAAAAAGAAAGGAAACTTGTCAATATAACAAACAAGCAAAGTAAGTTCCTCCACTACCCCCCTAAGGGGGAGAGAGAGAGAGAGAGAGAGAGAGAGAGAGAGAGAGAGAGAGAGAGAGAGAGAGAGAGAGAGAGAGAGAGAGAAAACGAACAAACAAACTTTATTTTCAAAGGGTTAAGAATTGGGCACGCAGGCCCGCCTAACATTCTGCCCTTCTATCACTCTCTTTCATACATTATTTCATTCACACATCATTCAAGGCTAACAGAGAACAGCAACAATATAAAAGATATGCATTAGAAAGGCATGGGAAAAATGCGAACATCAAAACTACACGACTCAGTAATATTAGATAATGGTCTGACACTTATTAGCCATGTGGAATATACTGGCCTACCAAAAGGGGACTGGCTGTTATACTAGGGTTTTGTTGTTATTATTATTATTATCTCTATTATTAAGGGGGAAAGTAATTCGAGAGACAGAGAGAGACAGAGTGGGGGGGGGGAAGAGACAGAGTGAGACAGAGAGACAGAGAGACAGACAGACTGACAGACAGAGAGAGAGAGAGAGAGAAGAGAGAGAGAGAGAGAGAGAGAGAGAGAGAGAGAGAGAGAGAGAGAGAGAGAGAGAGAGAGAGAGAGAGAGAGAGAGAGAGTGAGAGCCAAGTGATGGAAAATAGCAATAGCTGACATGAAGAAAACCTGATTGTTAATATTGACATCTAAAAATGAAGAGGAAAAATTCAGCTGTTGCAACTAAATCCAAACATCAAAATATATTATTAAGTAAAGCTAATAATGAAATCCCACAAATCTGAAACATGCAACTTCACCAGCAAATATGATAAGCGAACTGAAATTTCCATACAAAATAAGCCAAGCCCACGGCTGAGTAGCATCTATTACAAGCACTTCAACATTATAACAATAACAATGCCTGCAGGTCTCATGTGAAGTTTTTCCAATGTTTAAATAAGATATTACTATTCATGTATGGACAAGATAATTTTATAATGATATTAGTAACACTGAGATTAGTACATTAATGGATAGAGTAATGAACTAGATGCTACATAGAGCCTTATACTAATATATGGATGTGAAGCGTGGACAATGAGCAGTCAAGCTGAAAAACATCTGATGGTTGTGGAAATGTGGTTTCTGAGAAAATGCAAAGAATACCATGGACAGACAGAAAAACCAACAACCAAGTCCTACAAGAAACAAATGAAAATTGTAAACTGATTAGAGAAATTAGACGTAGACAGTCAAAATTATTTGTTCTATGTTATGAGAAGAAATAAATTAGAGAACTTGGTGACAACTGGCAAGATCGAGGGGAGAAGAACAAGGGGAAGACAGAAGTACATACCTGGATGACATGACCACATGGCATGGTCGACACAAGAACACTGAGCTGATCCACCACTCTGATGATCGAGTAAAATGGCAAATCATGACCACCCATGCTGGCACATGATGAATGGAATGAACTAGTAGCTCACAGAAGTAGAAAGAAACAAAAGATGCCATGAGCAAACTGGAGACTTGAACCCTCTTTCCAGATGACACTACTGCTGGGGTGGCTACAAGTAATTTACAATATTAAACAGCTTATCCACTGTCTGTTAAGCATCACAGTGGCTTGGAAAGGACAGTGATGGAAGGCATGGTTCCTGGAAGAAGAGGCAAGGGTGGATCAGCAGCTAACTACAGACAATAGAAAGACTGACAGTTACTGAACGACCAGACATGAGTCTATTCCCTAATGTTATGTTACCACCCACCAGGACGAGCGTGTTCTGATGCTCAAAGTCCTCTAGCATATACTTTGATAACCTGTGTGCCTTCTAGTATTTACTTGTCTCCTATGTGTGTTCTATAGTGTCTAAATCTCAATTTGTGTGTCCTATGGTGTTTACTGATCTCCTATGTGTGTCCTATAGTATTTACTTGTCTCCTATGTGTCCTCTAGTGTCTACATCTCTTCTGTGTGTCCTATGGTGTTTACTGATTTCCCATGTGCGTCCTCTAGTGACTTCTTCCATTTCCTGTGTTTGTCCTTTCATGATTTCTTGTTTCCTATGTCTGCCCTCTTGTTTTTACTTGTTGCATGTATTTCTTTTAATGTATTCATTGGTCTTGTTGTGTGCCTCAAGTGCCTACTTCTATCTCCTGTGGGTATGAACCAGTCTCTTGCGGGTGGATCCATCATCTCCTACTCATGTATTCTATAACTAATGCCTGTGAATGTATTCAACAGCTAATAAATGATTGTCTCCCGGTCTTCTCCATTGCAACACACTTTCTTGTGCAACACATCAACTATCTAACCTACTATTCCATTCAAATCTTAACCTTCAGACATGCATGGATTCTACGAACAGATGAAAGTACACAACAACCATGTACATGGCAACAACACTGATACTTGTATTATCAATAACACCCATAATCAGAAAATACAGTCTCCTAATGACACTGTCCATGTGTTACAGCCCCCAAAGGGAAAATAAATAGTAACAATGTAACCTTGTGTGTGGGTTGTAAGATACAAATAGAGAGGGCTGGTGTAAAACTGGCTACTTCATATACTAAGCTTCATGTCCTCTTATAGGATGTTGTAATCAACCCTAGTATTTATGCGCTATTTGTGATTTACTAGGAATTTTTAACAATTTGTAGTTTGCCATTGCTTTCTGAATGGCCACCTCTCACACCATCAAAATAAATGCAAATGGATCTGTAGGTGATTTTGAAATTCAGCTACATCGAGTCAACCATGAAGTAGCCTATAAATGTTGACCACTAAACATGTTATTTATACAATAACCATTTTACAAACCCATAAACTCAGACAAATGTTTACTTACCCTTTGGTAGTTTTGTTCTTTAGTGATCTGCTCCACCTGATCCAGCAACTGCCGGACTCTGAGCTGTAGCTCGGTCAGTTTATCTTTGGCCTGGACTTGCTGGTAGTCGACTGCATGCTCACCAACATTGATGTCCAGGTGAACCCTCTGAACAAGCAGACAAACAGCAAGTTATCTTAAAAAAGCAAATACAAGCAAAACATGCCCTGGCTAAACCTGTCTAATATTTGTCATATTTCAAGTATGTAAACTCATGAAACATACACACGACAAAATGTATGTCCACAGGACACAATTTTTGAAGCACTTAGTCCACTACAGGGACATCACTGTCCACTGCTTGTGAAGAACTGATTAACTATACTTGCCTCCCCTTTAACGCTGGTAATATAAAGAGGCGGTAATAGTCACTCTTTGGGTAAATCAGTCCTTATGAGGACTAAAAGAGCTAAAGACCAGTCCTTTTAGAATAAGCAATGAACATCCAGGAGGCTACTGAATCTGGCAGGCCCTCATCAGGACCAATTCAATGCAATAATGAAAATGCCAGACAGCGTCAGCTCTATAAGACCACACCGAACTCGAAGAGCAGAGAGGAGAAAATACACCCAGTCCTGTGTAGGACTAACTCGAAATAGAACAAAGACTGGAAAGAAAATCCAAAACTCACAAAAAGACGCTCAATTATAACTGGCACTGCAAAAGCAGGTTTAATCAGGCAGAATTTTTATTTTTTTCCCCCCTATAAATATTGAGGTGAGGTGACTCATATTTGAGCCGTTAACCCTCTTCGGATAACAATTGAGGTGAGGTGACTCATATTTGAGCCATTAACCCTCTTCGGATAACAATCACCTTAATATTAATATCCAAATTATGGCTGACTTGGTCACAAGATGATTAATCTGAGCCACTATGTACGAGATGAATAAGCAGTTCAATAAAGAATTAATTCAGTTCAAATGTGAATATATAAAGAAGTGAGACAATTAACACGGATAATGATATGACAGAAGATAGAATGAATGCCGGTGAAAACTATAGTAATAAAGAAGTCTATGAGTATCAGGGAAAGACAATGTGGCGCAGTTGAAATATGGACATATAGAGAAGTAAGGTGAGTATCACAGACAGGTAATATGACAAATAAAGAAGCCTTAAACAGACTAGATATGGAAAGATAATTACTAAACTGAATCAAGGCTTGACAAACACAACAAATATGTTGATAATATAAAGACAATAAACTGCTGACAATCATATCTGATGGAAAATTAGAAGACAAGTTTGCATACAGATGACATTTGTAATATAAAGAAATCATCAAAAGATGGATTGGGAGGAGGATTTAGCACCATCATGACGAGACAGAAAAGGCTGCAGATATATTGCAGCTGATCTTTGATACGAAGATGACATCAGATCTGGTTCATGGGCTGGTAACTCAGTCCAATAAGCTGTTCAATGCTACCATGTATAGGCACATGAGGCAGTTGGATGACAGTTTAACTATATTCGATCAGGATTTAACAGAAGTAAGTGATTCAAATTCCTCATGAAGAAACAAAAGTGAAGAAAAAAAAACTCTCCACTAATGATCATTTTTTACAAAAGATGAAAATATTTCTTGTTTGAAATAGTTATTTTTTATATTTCTATAATATAAATTACTTGTCATGCAATTTTTGCACTTCAGAAGGAGAATACTGAGATGTTATATGGAATCAGTTCTGCTGTGTGGCAATTAATCTTGAAATGTGAATGAACACAATAGGAAGAGCCTGAAGGCAGTGGAGATGTGTTTTACTGAGATTAATTCTGTGAATACTTTTGATGACAAGAGTAATTAACAAAAGTTAATTCTGTGAATACCTTTGACGTCAATAGTAATTAACAAAAACTGTCCGGAAGAGACTAATGAAAGTAGAACATTATACACAACCACAAGAAAGGGACAAAAGGTATTCTTTGGATACATAAGAAGAAGAGAGGCACTCAAGAACATTGTGCTGACCGGAACGATCACAGACAGAAGAGGCAGACGTAAGAGAAATTATACTTGATGACCTAAGGTGCTGGCAACAGACCCAAAACAAGGACCAAGATCTGTGGAGCAACATGAAATTACAAAGACCAAGGGTAGGTTGAAAACACAATGCAATGAAATTGATATCTCATCATGAACCTTTAAGTCACGGTAAAGTAGCAAGTTTTACCACCTTCAATATTTGAGATGTACGTGAGTGATTCACATCTAAAACAGACAGCAACACACACAAAACAACAATTTTGACTTACCAGCTGTCCTGAAGTGAACCAGGCTGAGGAATTAGAGTTGAGACATATAACATGTTCTCCGGCAGAATGGGATGTAAATGTGAACCTGCCTTCCGCAGCATACATCTGTTGATTAAAAGATACTTGATCATATTATACAATATCTATACATAACAGAACATTAAATCATATTAGGGCATAACAATTAATGATGGAGTAAATCAATAAATAACACTGCATAATACACAGCATAGTCCAGACAAAGAAAATAACCTCATCCACATCCGACTATGGGTTGATATGTCCTGCTGGCAGGAAGCCTCCAGTCACACAGCTTGACATTCTTTCGGCAGGCTCTTTTCTCCTCTGCTTGTTGACGTTGCCTCCCTTCACTCAAGTGCTATACAGAACACAAGCTTGGATACATCTGTCTGGATAAGCCATTGCCATTGCGGCTTGTCCCCCCTTTCAACATTACTAACAGATTCAAACAAATGACAATGGCCAATAAGTCGGGTATCAGTGTCTTGAACTCAGAGGTGAAGAACAGTTTGACACTGGATAGGACATACACCGAGAAAACCTGACAATAGTATAACTAGAAAAAGTCTTTGCTGGAATCTAAAAAGCAAAAGAAATAAAGATCTAAAATTTACATTGAGAAGTAGAAATGAATATTATGAGGAGGACAAGGACACTGCATGGGATAGCTCAGGACAGGAGAGTTTGCTTGGGGGTCTTTGCCCCAATGGGAGTTAAATGGTGAAAAAAAGAATTAATGAGACTGCAGAAGCTGCCATGTTGGTATCAACACTGGACGACATCACTGACACATCTACAGCAATGACAATAGATACTACAGTATAGCACCAATGACATCGCTAATGATGCCGAAATAGTGTTGATAACACAAGACTAACTTACAGGTGAACTATCTTGACATTTCCCTCAAGGTTTACACAAGACAACTTTCCTGTAAAAGGGTTTTCACCAAGGCACCAGGGTTTGGAATGAGTGTTAACCACAATACAAGAACAATAAAACACCAAATGTTATACACGCTACACCTTTCTCATACCCTATTCTTTTATATCTGACCTACTGTGTCCTACCATGGTTACCACTCTTATTTACTTCCACCGCTGCTGAACTAAATAACAAAAGGACTCACCCTGGACAGGATGATTTTGTCATCTGGATCTGTCACCTCTACATTCATGCCAATCCCAGGTGAGACAGGTAAGTACTCTTTGACATTGTGATCGTAGGCTTGAACTTTATAATTGCCTGAAAAATGTGACATGAACAATGAATATCTTACAGCAACATATCACATGAACAATATAAACATGTGACATCAACATGTAACATGAACAGTAAATACGTAACTAACATGTTTCACAAAGAATAATACCTTACACATGAACAATAATACCACACAGCAACATCTCATACACAATTATGGCTGCCAGCATCAGCCTACTATATAACCTGTTTTCACATTGAAAAATCACTGAAACTAATATTCCCAATGCTTGTGTGTTACTGGGGCCTCAGGAGAAGCAAAGAATCGTAACACTCTAACCTACTATGCATGTCATAAGAAGCAACTAAGGAGGGTTGGCGTAGGACTGGCTAACCCCACATATAGAAGACTTCAGCTTCACATTTCAACCAACCATGAACCAGTCTAAAGATAAGGAAAGCACAGGTGGTAGAGGAAATTAAATATTGCAAATGGAGACAAGAATTAGAGACGTAGATTAATAATAAAAGGAGGGCATAAAGAAAGCTGCAGGAGATGGGAAACAATAAAATGACTAGGAATGGGCTGGTTGTGTGTCTATACACCTATTAGAGATCAATGGGAAGAAGATTGTTAACAAACATTTTGCCACAAGGTTTACACCACTTTCATTCAATATAAGCAAATAAGCAATAGCTGAAAGCAATATGTTTTATAGTGAGAGCAATGAAATAAAACAAATATGAAAAAACAGAGAATACAGCATAAAATTGAAGTGGCAAATGAGATTACAAAGGTTGGAGGGATCCCTGTGCGAGATGCATCCATCCCAGAGCTTTAAAGCTGAAAAGACAATCCTAAAAGAATACATGACAATGGTGAGAACAACATGAAGATTAGAAACCAAATCATGATTGTATAAATAAGTTCTGCAGAAACGAGCTGACCAAGATTTTCAGACTCCAATTGGAACACTGTGGAGTCAGAGCAAACTTGTACTTACTTGATCTTCAAAATTAAGAAATAGGTAACAGGGGCACTCAAACAAACATTACATAGTAGATGATATCCGGAAAGGCAAAAAATTACTAAAGTTTTGCGGACATGATAAATTCCTCTTTATGATTGTAAATCCACATTGTCGGCACACAATAAAAAATTTTTTTAGTACAAATTATAGATATTCGTTAATTTTAGTTGCATTTTCGAATTGTGCATGCAAAGATACATAAATTTGGAAAGTTTCATTTAAATATATGGGTGCTGTCTGGTAGAAAAAAATTACTAAAGTTTTGCGGACATGATAAATTCCTCTTTATGATTGTAAATCCACATTGTTGGCACGCAATAAAAATTTTTTTTTAGTACAAATTATAGATATTCGTTAATTTTAGTTGCATTTTCGAATTGTGCATGCAAAGATACATAAATTTGGAAAGTTTCATTTAAATATATGGGGACCTTCTGGTAGAAAAAAATTAATGAATTAATAATTATTTTTGCGGACGTGATTAAATTCTCTTTGCGATTGGAAAAATAAATAAATCCTTTAAATAAAAATATATGTACTTTCTCATTATATAAAGATATCATCTCTTATTATTATATGAAAGCATGTAATTATTAAATATTAATTTTACATAAATTTATTTAGAATTTGACTGACTATCATGGCAAGGACTGCTGATGATCTCAGATCCCATCTATCTGCGTTCGAAGGAGGATATCCTATAAGTACAGGATACATTGCCCGCCTGCTGGTTGTGGACAGTTGTTCTGTACCTGATGTGTTAGGAAAAGTCCAAACCATTGTGGCGACAAATGATCCAGGGAAAGACATATTTTTGCTGACATATTAAATCCCTCTTTGACTTTGCCTTTGGAAATCCAAAATGTCGGCATGCGTTTCACTTTTTAAAACGTGCAATTCTTCTTCTTCTTCTGCGTTCATCCGGAGTTTTTTTCGTATGTGATTGCGTTGTGCCCGTTTACAGCAGAGCTGCGTTCTTGCGCTGTATGGCTGACACATCCGACTTCTGCGGGCATTTGTTGACCGGGTTAACCTTCCCGGAAACGTGCAATTCGAACTACTACCTTGTGAGCCAATCTCTTTAATTAATGACAAATGTTTAAATGTTTGCATAAAGGAGAAATCTTTTTTTAGAAAAATATAATTTCTCATTATATAAAAACTGTCATTTACTGCCAATATAGTACCTTGCGGTGTATGGCAGAGGGGTCTTTGAGCCTGAGGAATAAAGTCCGCCTGGCTAGTGCAGTCGCCGCGAACTGTGCAGGTTAGGATTTTCTTTTTGCCCCCGACAGAAAAAGATCTGACACCTTACCGAGGGATCGAACCCGGGCCTCCCGAATGAGTCCGGCATTCTAGCCTCTCGGCCTGCCGCTCCTCCTCTCATTATATAAAGATATCTATTTTAGCATGAACCATCAGATTTTAAATTTGAGTATTTACTAATGGGACCACCACCGAAAGATAGGCCTTGATAAACCGAATCTAATGGTACCAAGATGTTGCATGTATGTCAATTAGAAGCGAATATATGCAACTTTGAGTGTCGTGATCGTAAACACAGAAATCAATTAATATAACTACTAATTAGTGGCCATTTTTATATGCTAATTAGGTAACATTGCATACTATCTAAACAGGATATAACACACATCGTGCGTTGCACAATTCCGCAGAATACAAGATACAACTTGCCAGGGTTTAAAGCTAATATAAAGAATGCTCGTGGTAATTAATGAATATAACTACTAATTAGCGGCCATTTTTATATGCTAATTAGGTAACATTGCATACTATCTAAACAGGATATAACACATATCGTGCGTTGCACAATTCCGCAGAATACAAGATACAACTTACCAGGGTTTAAAGCTAATATAAAGAATGCTCGTGGTAATTAATTAATATAACTACTAATTAGCGGCCATTTTTATATGCTAATTAGGTAACATTGCATACTATCTAAACAGGATATAACACATATCGTGCGTTGCACAATTCCGCAGAATTACAAGATACAACTTACCAGGGTTTAAAGCTAATATAAAGAATGCTCGTGGTAATTAATTAATATAACTACTAATTAGCGGCCATTTTTATATGCTAATTAGGTAACATTGCATACTATCTAAACAGGATATAACACATATCGTGCGTTGCACAATTCCCCAGAATACAAGATACAACTTACCAGGGTTTAAAGCTAATATAAAGAATGCTCGTGGTAATTAATTAATATAACTACTAATTAGCGGCCATTTTTATATGCTAATTAGGTAACATTGCATACTATCTAAACAGGATATAACACATATCGTGCATTGCACAATTCTGCAGAATACAAGATACAACTTGCCAGGGTTTAAAGCTAATATAAAGAATGCTCGTGGTAATTAATTAATATAACTACTAATTAGCGGCCATTTTTATATGCTAATTAGATAACGTTGCATTATATGTAAAAATAGATGACATGAGCAATTAGGCTTCGCTACACTGATCGCAATGATGTATGGTTGCTAGGATGTTCGTGTATGGTTGCTAGGGTGTTCATTTAAAAATAAACAAGCTACACTAGTAAGAACATAAATTTTGATAACTTCTGCTATGACCTTGGTTTGTACACGAAAAAAAGATGCCCGGAGGAGATCTTTTGTGTCAATTTCTGCGTTAATGACCACGACACTCAAAGTTGCATATCTTCGCTTCTAATTGACATACATGCATCATCTTGGTACCATTAGATTCGGTTTCTCAAGGCCTATCTTTTGGTGGTGGTCCCATTAGAAAATACTCAAATTTAAAAAATCTGATGGTTCATGCCAAATTATATATATATATATAATATATTAACAATATACCAACTATATTCATTTTAGCAGAGCGTATAAAAAATACAAATGGAGCATATTTATTTACAACTGCTGATGAACATCTTCAAAAAAAATCTCATCTAAAATACTCAAATTATCCATCCATCCATCAAATTTAAATTTATTTTCAGTTGTCGTTGAGTTGAAAATTCGACTTCGTTGTTGACGGTCGGCAAAATGATAGATTATAAATGACCAAAAAGTATATTAACAACGCTAAATCTTACCTACAACCATAGTCTCGTCAGGAATTTCTTCGATAAAACATTTTTTCTCAGTTTCCCCAATATGGAAGTATAAGGCAAAAGACGACTGTAGAAAAACGCACAGTACAAACACAGCAGACGGACACGCCATGATTGCCTTGTCGACGATAGAGACACGCATGCGCAGTGAGCACAGCCACGTATAGATGTGGACGTGGGCAACTACTCCCCTTGTGTTCGCGACAGAGTTATCTTTCCACTTAAGATTGATCAAAAACGTCCTCCACTTGCCTCCTGGTGCAACAATTATTGCACGACAATTCGCTCCCATATAATGCATAATCGTCAACAATTCTACATAGATGGCTCTGTGCTTAGAGGCTAAAGAAGTGCCTGCAGGTTCACAGAGAAGGTTAATGGATTCGATGCGATCCGATTTGTAGAAGAAAAAAAGTGTCCACCTTATTAAACCTGCTTCTTCAACCTTGGTTTATAATAGTTGAGTTCAGTTCAGTTGAGTTAAGAACCGACATCAATGCACTCAGGACATTCCCATACGTGCTCAGTCCCCTCGTTCAACAGCCAGCGAAGAGTCATACTACTTATCGTTCCCACCGCTATCTGATTAAAAGTTCTCCTGGTCTTCCCTCTCAGTTTCGAGATTCCTCCAGAACCCCTGCCGATCCCCCGCAATCTCATTCTTTCCACATATGGGTTCTCAGTCTGTTCCACCGCCTTCTCCACCTGGTTCCACAAGCGCACAAGTTTATAATAATTATAATTGAGGTGGTTAACGCATAGTGTTTAAGGGGAGAAGAGTCCAGCATATATTACCACAACATTTAGTCTCAGATGGAGGCGGAGGGAGTAATCAAGGAGCTGCGCTAAACAGTACACGCATTTCGCAATTGTAACAGACTCACAGAGCATGCTGGGCAGGGTGAAGGAATCCTTCGTATGGGTCACATAAAAAAAAAAAAACACAAATCTCAGATCGGAGTATCCGTTGGATCTTTTTCCTAGGGTATGCAAGCAAGCAAGCAACTCATATATTCAGTGGCTGTTTGCTATCTCATTGACACCATTATCTATTTCGGTTAATTTAGTTGCATGTCCTTTTACAGGATCTTGCAGTCAAACCCTGCATTTATTGCGTGTTTAGTGATTCACTTTAGCATGCGTGTTTACTGATTCACTAAGCATTATTACGTTTAGTAGTTTGCCATTGCCCTCTGAACGGCCGGAGTTCATATAATCGAAATCAACGCAAAGCGATCCGCCGAGTCATCAACAGTTTGTCGCGGAATTGCGAAACT
>JACEFZ010011093.1:157500-175000 GCA_014155875.1 Cepaea nemoralis
CGGTAAGGTGTGGGATTTTTTTCTGACGGTGGCAAAAAGAAAATCCTAACCTGCACAGTTCGCGGCGACTGCACTAGCCCGACTGCCTTAATTCCTCAGGCTCAAAGACCCCTCTGCCATACACCGCAAGGTACTATATTGGCAGTAAATGACAGTTTTAAAAAAAATGTTTATTGCTGGTTTCGGTCCATCTTATTAATACCTGTCTGCGAAGACATCACACTTTGAATGTTCCTAGACAATTTTCATCCTTCTTATTGATGTTTCAGTGCTGAAACGAGTTACAGACCATTTAACATTTAGCATTTCGTAATTAAATCTTTTCAGTGTTATGTTCTGTAATAAACTATGTTGCGAACGAAAGCTTTTCGACTGTTGTCTTCATACTTTAACAATCTGCAGACAGCGGTGATGTTTTTCCCGAATTTATGTCTGTGTATATTACAGTATTAACAAGAAAGTAGAAACAATTTTGAAACAAAGATGAGGCATATTACCAACTCAACCGAAAAGAATAAGATACAATCTTCACTGTGGACAGGCCGCATCAGACTGAAATATCACACGTTTGCTAAACTAAAGATAGGAGATACCGATGAATGTAACGTGGAACTCGTAAAATGACAACACATTTATTGTCTACTTGTTGCAGGAGTGTCCATCTAACATAGGCAGAGCAGAGAAAAGCATTTTGACATATGTCCTCTCCATTTGAGGACAAACTCTATGGGTATATCAACATACTTAAGTTGACTGCTGCTTTTTTGCATTTATTCATATTGCTAAGAAAAGAAGAAGAAATGTACCCATATTTACTTCTAGCTATGTTTACAAATATCATAGGAGCAAGATAGAGTATCCACTAAGCCCGTCGACCAGGTAACTTAAAACCACAGTATGGTGGCTCAAGCTAGGGAGCATCCGATAGATAGTTGTTGGTTAGGGTCTCAAGGTTGTGACAGTAGCAAAAGATCTTTTATAAGAAAATGGTTACGGACACCGACAGCACGGTCACTGCCATAAAGGAAAGCAAAGGCAGGCTATCTTTTTTTCAGATGCCTAACAAATTATGTCTGAACAAAGCAGAAATAATTATAATTACAAAGGAATAATGTCTCCCCAAATGCAATTTAAAAGTGAATGGAAGCAGTCTAAAACAAGTCAAAGCTTGTTAAGTATTTTAGTACTTTTAAAAACAACAGGTGGAAGATGCATTGATGTAGTTAACGTAAAACAGCCCAAGTAAAGGCAGTATTTCAAGAAGTGAAGAATATTCATTGCAATATATCTCTGTCAATCGAGGCGAGAACAAGATTCCTTAAGAACTACATCGAGCCATTTCTGACGTACAGAAGTGAATCATGGTGATTAAGACAGGTGAGGAATTATGTGGAAGCTGCGGGGATGTAGTTTTACAGAAAGAAAGAGTAAATGAGATATTGAAAGAAGGTAACTCACAAAGAGAACTAACTGGTCACTCGCATCAACAGTAAACATGCTTTGAGTATGTTACGAGAAACGGAAAGCTGGAGTACCTCGTGACAATAGGAAATACACAAATTACAATAACAATTTGGGACGCAGAGGTGTTTCCAAGGCACCAGGGCCGGGTTATATACTGGCCAAGACCTATTGACGTGTCCTCGTCGAGTGTCCTGGGCAACAGGTCCCTTCGGGGTCCTGGCGAAAGTCAGTAGGATCGCCGATTCCTCCGAAGTCGGAGAGTGTCTGCCTGTATGGCGAGGAACCACCAGTCTGCACACCAATAAGCCAGACATGGGACAACGGATACTCACGCAAAACTCAGGTCCTGTATGACATCACACTGATGTTGGACAACAGGATGCCTTCATCCGACATATAGGACTTCGCGTTGGAGCTCAAGCCAACGAACACAAGCAAGCAAGCAAGCAAGCAAGCACAATAACAATTTCAAAATATACAAAATGGTATGGAAACGGTGTAGATTATCTGTTGCCTGTAATGGTTTTACATTTATTGGAATGCTTTCATTTAACTAACAAGGACATCCGCTTTAGAGTACAATCGATCTATAGTTTTGTTTTATTTGCCAAGTAGCTTTCTAAGTATGCTCTTGGCAACAAGCAATACTGTGTCCAGGAGCAGCTCTACAATCTCAATGGACGTAATCAAAGAAAGCCCAAGGCATAGACCCATCTGTCCCCCGAAATCTGACAGCAGTTTTGTCCAATCATAGGCCGGGATATCTGTAAACAGTTGATAGCTCATATCGTTGAAGAAGATCACAAGACTGACGTAGTTGCTTTCCCCGTGTGCGCAAGGGATATCACCACGCCTTGAACACTTTTTGGTCGGTAGAGGAGGTAGAGCGGCTGTTGTTACAGAAGGTGTGTATGAGATCGTATCACAAGCGACAGGACATCTTGCTGAACAGGCCTCGCCTTTCGTGTTTAGCAGGAATCCACCGTCTACCTTCTTCATGCATTCGGTGTGACTTTTCGTGCAGTAGTTGGATACTCTAGTTTCCGACTGCACACATGGGTAACTGCCGTCACAGCAATTGCAGTGAGCTATGACTTGTTTCTGGTAACACGTTTTCATGCAGGAGATGAACGAATAATTGTATCCGACGCTCATAAACGGATTCATGTGATGGTCTTGGACTTCCTCCTGCTCGTAACAGTGCCCATGTGGACCAGACAATCTGCGGATCTCTTCCTGAAAAAAAAATAAATAAATATAAGAAAACAGATATGTCTTCAATATTCTTTGTTGTTAACAAGTTATCCGTACACACCTGAAAGTACTACCTTTGAGACATCAACAACTTGTTGAAGACGTTGTCTACATCTGTATTAGATAAGTAGATACCAAAGAGAAGGATCCCTTTTCACATATGAGGCGTGTTGGGTACATGGTGCTATCCCCACATTTGTGAGACCAATCTGCACTCGAAGAGTGATGAGGTCAATATTGCACCCCTTTCTTTACTAGCCAGATATTATCCTGGTAGCCATGTTAGGCGGTATCGATCTTGGAGTCAGGTCAAGAAAACAAAATTTAATAACTAGGTGATTCGAACAAATGCCTAACGGACCTACATAGGCATATATCTATACTACATACTCAAGTAAAACTGTTTGGGTCTTTATTTTATGGAGCTACATTTATAGTAAACATTTATTTATAGATAAATACAGGAACATGGTCATGCTAGTAAATTTCTGATCATATTTTGTCTATAGGTGGTCGATGCTGTGGTCACAGGAAGTGATAAACGTGGGCCTCTGCTTGAATAATATAAAGACAGAAGTAATGTTAATATCAAAGAAATAGTTCGTGTCTAAATGTACAATTGTAATAAATTTAGGGCAAGCGTTGAAATTCAAATATGTGGACAGATTGATAACGTCAGATACTAAGAGATATAAAACATAATAGGGCAAGCAAACATAGCATTTGATAACGTTAACAACATGTTATGAAATAAATTCCTGTCACTGGAAGTTAGAAAAGAATGTCTGCATGTTATATAGAGCACATTGTAACGTGGCTGTCAATTCTCGACCATTAGTTTAAAACAAATATCTCCAGAAATTCCAGACATGTGGTCTTACAGAACATGCCGAAAATTCCCAGAAACTGCTCATCCACTGTCCGCTGGGGACCGAGTACTTGATGGCCTCGTGACATGTTTTGGATAAAAGTAATTCTCTCTGTGTGTCGCTACCAGACGAAGCTCAGCAGATTTATTAACTATGCAATGCTTACTGAAACAGAACTTACTTTCTCGGCACAGCTGCTAACTATCGCTGATCTTCATACACATAAACATCACTTACTAGAACTTTTTCATCGCTCAAACTGGTTCACACTTGCACTCACACGTCCTCAAAATACTGATACCATATGACCAGAAAATAGTCTTGGATAGGTGGACGTCGGCTGATAGTGTTGAGTTGAACAGAGTTTGTGTCATTGTTGATGTTATTCTTGATTGTTTCTACAGTGTGGCCTGCCTCTAAGCTACCTCGTGCCTGAATGAGAGAATATCTGAACTATCTTGAAGCTACCTCGTGTCTGAATAAGGGATTATCTGTTATTGGTTCAGCATGCTAACTTTGATCTCGAGTTCCTCGTTGAAAACTCCGGTGCCTCTTACCAGTGTTCACTGGTCAGCCGCTTGACTGACTTTCTGGGTCCTGTCACGTATTCACGTCTCCGTGTGCTTTAGTTCAACTGTTGTGTATCTGTCTTAACTCGTTAGATTCCGTCTGATAATTAACCTGACATTCCTAAAGGCTCCGTGGTCGACCCCATCTCCATCCCCATACTTGAGGTTGTAGATCTGTAGGATCTATGTTTCTTATCCCTTTACTCTAGCTGAAAAACCCATCTAGATTTCTCATTGCCACACCTTCATTGTACACGAATCAGGATAATTTTGTTTGATCAAACCGCACTAAATGGGTCACGAGTTGTCAGAACTTCCTCTTCTTCTTTCGTTCGCCTAAACTATGTCTATAACTGCAATGTTGTCTCTTGTATGAATCTAACAGTCTTTTTCAGTTCACTCAGCGGTCCATAGAGTTTATCTTCCACTGTTGTCTCTCTAGGCCAGAAGGTTCGCCTGAATATGTTGTAGTTTGGGCAATCCTGGAGTATGTGCTCTGCTGTCTGCGACGCCAAACCACATGTGCATATGGCTGAGTCACCAATCTTGAATTTTGTATACATGTGGTTGCGTAATCTATTATGTCCTGTTCTGAGGCGCAGAAGAATGACCTGTTCTGGTCTGTCCATAACGTGGTAGTCGTCTTGAGTAAGGTTTGGTGGCCTTCTGACTGATTTGATCATTCTTTTCTTTTGGTGGTATGTAATAGGCACATCTGGTTGTTCTTCTTGTGCTCCTTCCTTAGCCAATCGATCAGCTCTGTCGTTTCCGGGGATTCCACAGTGGGATGGTATCCACTGTATGGTGATCTTACGATGACTGCTAAGTTCAGAAAGTAGTGTCATCAGAACTGGCAATTTCCCAGACAGGAGCGCCTCTATTACGGATTTTGCATCTGTCAATATCACCACAGGTTGTGTACCATGGCTGGTATTTTGTAATTTCTCTGTGGCTATCTTGATTGCCTCAATTTCAGCATCATAATTATGGCAGTACTTTCCTGTTGGAATTCTGGCCGTGTCTCTAGTATTATTTGGGTATTCTATATACACTCCCGCTCCTCCATTTCGAACAGCATTTTGTGCTGACCCATCTGTGTAGACTCGGATCCAGAGGTCCTGTGGGTATTCGTCATCAAGGAAGCTGAGAGTGGCTGTTCTGCGCTGTACACTGTTCTGTTCTTCCTTGTCAAATATTCCTCTCAGTTGTCAGAACTGTCTAGAGAGCACTGACATCAAAACAACTTGCAGACTTAGTCAAAGTTGCAGAGTTACATCCATCCCTTGAACCATTTACTCAGTTGAGGATGTGCGGATTTGCCAGAATTTTTAATCGAACGCTGACATCTAAGCACTCGGGACATGCCGACAGGCCATCAGTCTTCCTCAGAAAATATCGAGGCGTATTAATACTTATAATCTCTGTGGTCCATTGGTTGCGCATCTACTGTGTCCTTCAGGTGGTCTTTCCACCAGTGTAAAATGCGATTCCTGATTTGATCAGTCGCAGGCACAACAAGTCATCGATTTGTGTATCCTACTGCAACTTGGAGTCATTAACAGACAGTATCGTGCCTTCCCTTACACCTGGAGGAATTGCCATAGTTGTTTGAAGTCGTCACGATCACATAAGCCTTTCCATGTTCACCTCATTATGTCGTATGGACTTAACGTTGACGTCTCGTTCAGAAAGCAATGGCAAACTACAGAATGTAAAATTGTCTAGAAAGTCTACCTGGTATTCGGGTTTGATCACAACGGCCTGCAAAGAACAGACGACATACAATACACGCACGCTGGCGCCGCGTAGTGGCTTTTACACAGCCGGCTCGTTGATCATATGTTCGAATACTCTTAGAGACGGATTAAAAATCTATAATCTTATCGTGCAGACCCAGCCTACAATGGCTACACTGGCTAGCAGAAGATATCCCGGACAAATGCAGCAGGCGAGATATTGACCACATCACCGCACGAGTGCGGACTGTTCTATAAATGACATGGGGTTAGTACCATATCACCAATAGGGAGGTCCGCATGGCCGAATGAATAAGAGAGCTGGTTCTTAAACATCCGATAAGCTGATGCTGAAGTAGGGGATTAACCTCTACACCGGTCAGTTGGACTAAAATGTTGAATTCTGGTCCTTGACTTGGGGAATTAAATTAAAAGTACCTCTGAAGTCGAAGTGGGTTCCCCTTATGGCGAGGGACACTGGTAATAGGACAAGCTAATCCACACGAAACATTAAGTCCAGTGCTATTAGAAGTAGGGTGTATGGACAACGCTTGAGATCAAAGCGAGCGAGCGCTATTATCTATATACATAACCAGTAGGCGTGGAATAGGGCACATTGCCTTTGCTCTTACCTACATGCCGACACATCTACAGAACTGTGCGCAGTCTATAAACAACACACACCTGTCTAACTGCAATTAACGTTTGGCGACCTGATTCTACAAGAATGCCCCCGATTTCTGGGAATGGGTACTCCCTCGACGTCAAGAGTACGACAACGCCTCTGACTAATGCAGGTGACAGGTACTCCTCGGGTTCACTGTTCAGAGTTAGCTGGAGTCCGCTTTTGCTACCAGGTGATCGTACCAACCTGTGAATAAGAGATGGCAAGAATATGCACTTTTATATCAAACAGAAGAAAGATTACACAAGAAAAGAAACCCAAAAAAAAAAAAAATAAATAAATTATTAAAAAAAGAATATATGTACTTTTCTGTCTGAATTAGAATTGTTACTTAGAACCAGTGGCGGACTGGTCAACTCGCCCGATGGCAAGTGAGCCCAGTCGGTTCCTGATGAAGTGGTCTCATTAAACATTAGACAATATTTTAAACATCACCTTTCAGTTACGGTAACCAATATTTGTCTTGTAAAGACAGCCCGCCACAGTCTAGAACAGTGGCTCTCAACCGGTGATGAATTCTCCCCCCCCCCCCCCCAAGGGGGGAATTTTAGGGTTTCCGGGGGGGGGGGGGATTAAGATTATGTCAAGATCGCGTTAACACAAGAACCAGTTACTTGGTATTGGTTTTCCCTGTAAATGTTACGGTTCTGTACTTCTCGCCCCTAATCAAATTCGTTTCATAACATAAGTAGACCTGCAAATCACGTTTTATGTAGATGTCTTGACTTCTTCTAGTATGTGTTATTAAATTTAGCTTCCATTTTTATGTATACTGTGTAAGGGTGGGGGGGGGGGGATTTATAGGGAGGTAATTCGAAAAGGGGGGGGGGGCGGAGGAATGGCGTTCTGAACATATGGTAGGGGGGGGGGCATGGGCCAAAAAAAGTTGAGAACCACTGGTCTAGAACATATATTTAAGTTAGATTAATTAATCTACCTCCAAAGCATCCATGGATTTTTTCACCTGTGTACTAATTGTCCAGGACTCGTTATGTTAAAACTGGTTGTATGCAACATGCAAGAACTCTTTTCCTGACTTTCGAGGACAGTGACTGATTGCTCAAAAACGTTCTTCATTTGATAGAATGCAGTTTTTTCTTTTCCTATTGTGCTCTTTATCTCATATATATATATATATATATATATATATATATATATATATATATATATATATATATATATATATATATATATATATATATATATATATATATATATATATATATATATATGTAACGTAGAGGTCCCGTTAACATGTCTTAACGCACATCAGACATACGCCGCTAGATTCACTATTTTATAGACCGATCGGCACTCGGTGGCTGATGTAGTCAGTATCACACCGGCCGCCTCTATTTCTCAAGACATTCTTGGTACTCACTGTAGAGTCTTGCACGACCTAGGAGCCCAGGTCAATGTAAAATAAAAGTCAAATTTCGCCCAGACGCGGATATAAATAAAAACAACTTGTGAGAGATAATACAATACATTTCACTCACCACGTACTGTAAGTATTAATGGAATAACAATTGCTGTAACGAGTACTGTAAATCGCTGTGAAATTGGCTATGCTGCACGGGGTCTGCACCAATAAAACAACACAAAAAGGTTTGAAACTGGAATGAAAGGATAATCTCTAACGCAGTAATGGTGACATAAAAACGTGATTTATGTGTGAAAGTAAACATTATTAATATGTAAACGTAAACATTATTAACATGTAAAAGTAAACATTATTAACATGTAAAAGTCATCATCATCATCATCATCATCATCATCATCATCATCATCATCATCATCATCATCATCATCATCATCATCATCATCATCAACAACTTCCACTTTTGCCGTCAAGCGTCGTGAGGAGGAATAATTGGCGTTCCAGCGCCCGATGGGTGGCATTGGATAGTGTCATTCTGTGTGATTATGCAATGTCTTTGATGTCGTCAATCCATTTTCTTCTCGGGCGTCCTCTTGCTCTCGTAGCAGATGATTTTTTATATATGGCCAGTGATGGTAGTTGAAGGTGTTGCATTCTAACGAGATGGCCAAACCACTTGATCTTCTGACTTTCAAAAAAAAAAAAAAAAGTGACACAAACTATTGATCCCATTGTCTGTCTAATAACAGCATTCTTTAAACTCAGCCTCGGATTGGTAAGTTGGCAGCTCTCCTCAGTCATATTATCCCACAGGTGTTGAGTTTGCGTAAATGTGATTTGGACAGTTTCCAAGTTTGACATTGGTAGCATAGGGGTGGTGTGAATATGCTGGTTATTATCTGCCGTTTTGCGGAATTGGTGTGGCGAAAGCCTGGCTGCACCCTCCCCTCTTGCTTAGTACTCAGTATATTATAAAGATTCTTTAATATATGTTTACATTAAGGTTACATTTACTTTGCATTTATAGTAATGGGGTTATTTAGTTTGGCTTACATATCCTGGCCAATTACAACCAACAGACAACTGGGCCCGGAAACGGCCACTTGCGAATCCTAGTTCCACGTCCTGTCTCACTTTTCTGCTAGAAATCGCAGACAACGGTCGGGTCCTAATTGTGGTGTTCGAAAGGCAACCCTTTTACAGTAGATTACTGAATAGTAGATTACTGAATATAAGTAATAGTTCAATAGTAGATTACTGAAACCAGTAATAAGTCTCACCAAATTTTATATTGAACAAGTGCCCCGACCCGTAGTGAGAATCTGATTCTGGAACTAGAGTGTTGTGGTATACCAGAGCAACTCACCAGCAGCATCAACTATCGTTGCAACCCAGCAACATAATATCAGTGTTGCGCATCAGCGACCCTGTGAAAGAACTGATTTGTGGGCCACTGGCGAATAGGGTGACCCGAAGAGGAACGATGGAGAGACTACCAACTTCACCGTTGGAAACACCATTTGCAGCTGAGTGCCTAAACACCTTCCTGGAGTCACAGCCATACTTTGCTTGACCTACCACCATCCGTCTCATGATTAATGAGACCTCGCTCCGAGAACATTGTGTTTTATATACTTCTCATCAGTTATTCTCCTTTTACGTTCCTTGTGGGAACTTATAATTTATATTTTCAATTATTAAACTTGTGATAAGCGGTGTTGTCGCTTATTGCTAAATAAGCAACCCTAGTTATTATCTTCATATCCAACATTTAAATAGATCATACAAGTGTGAGAGTAGGACGAAAGTTGAATCTTCATTTTTATCGACTTCTTTGTGCTGCATAGCTCATGTCAAGTCTTGAGGCTAAATTCCTTTCCTCAGGATCATAGTGCCGCTTCGCAATAAGTTTGCTGTCATCTCTGTGTGTATAGCTGTACAATTTTATCTGCAGTCCTGTGCCACTGTAAGAATAGTAGACTTACTTTTTTCTGGGAAAATTTATTATACTCCCTTTTTTCACGAGCCACTCGTCAGCTATTTCTTCAGTGTGGAGTCTTTCATAGCGGTTAGTCTCATTGACTTCTAATGTACTTGTGAGACTTATCTCAACTGTAGTTGACCACGCTACAGATTGGTGTCTCTTTCCGGGATCTTAATTTTAAAACAATCTTACACATTGGTAACAGTCCAAGAGCTAATACCATATACTAGTTTCTTGAGTGCTGTATAAGATCAACTTTCTTAGTCTCTTTAACTCTATAGGTCTTTTGGTGTTGGATAATCTGCTAGGAGGGGTTTTCTTAGTACGTCTGGTATCATATATTATTGGTCGGATACTACTCGGTTATACTCGTAATTTTTGCATATGCACCGAGGCATATTCCCATAAAATATTCCTTAGTGATAAATTGATTGTTAAGCAAAGTGGTGCTGATTTAAGGAAAGGTAAATGTTTGTGTGTGTCTTAATTAAGAATTGTTAATTAAGTCAAAGATTGATTTATTGATATCAGAGGTATTGATAGTGAGTAATTAAGTCAAAGATATTGATTGCTTAACATATATGCGCGTAGTACAGAGGGATTAAGTTGATTGCTAGACAGTGTGTGAGTATTGTTAAGTTGTCAGGTTTCATGTATCTCATGGAAGTGCTCAAGTATCATGTCGTTCCACAAGCAACCCACTACCCAGGAGTTTATAGAGAAAGGGTCTTTGATGGGATATGAGGGTGATGAATTGAGAAAGTACATTAGAGAAGCGGAAATAAAATGGAGGCAAGAACAAAGGGAGGAAAGAATTCTCATGGCAGAAATAATATCCCCAAAACAGATGAAACAGGCAGAACTGGAGAAGGACAAGGAGTTGAAATTAGCGGAACAGATGAGACAGCATGAGATAAAATTAAGAAAACTGGAATTACAACACCCGGATGTTTCATTCAGTAGTGCGAGTTCTCCCGTCTATAATATAGATACTCCTCCAGCACAGAATAGTTCTCTTGGATCCATGAGTTTTCCACTGCTCCCATTTGATGAAAAGACCGAGCAGATGGACAACTGGGTTGAAAATTAGTTTTGATGGCCGAAGCATATAGCCTGCCAAGGACAAATGGAATTTAAAACTTTCACAAGAACTCCGCGGCGCAACGTATGATTTGTTTTCCAAACTACCTCCAGGACACGAAAGGAACTTCGGCTCTCTTAGAAGTGCTCTACTCAAGAGGTATGAGTTGACCTTATCTGCCTGCCGAATGACGTTCCGAAACGCCAAGCTTTTACAGGGAGAATCGTATTCCCAGTTTTCCTCACGGCAACATACTTATTTCACCAAGTGGGTCAGACTGAGTGAATACGAGGCTACCTACGCAGGGCTGGAGGAGATGATTTTGGCAGAGCAGATTAAGGAGACGATGCCAAAGCCGATGCAAACGTTTGTGCTAGAGAACGGCGGCACACGATTAGATGATATAATCATCATTGTCAAACGTTATCTGAAAGCCCATGGAGAGACTGGCTCCACAAAGCTGAACCATCCTCCACAAGCCGAAAAGCCACTAGATCATAGTTTTAGCCAGAACTCTAATTTTAAGGACAACAGTGGCTAAACGGCTAGACCACCTACTCATGGTAGTACTAATAGTAGTATAGTAGTAATAATAATAATAATAATAATAATAATAATAATAATAATAATCAGACAGTTGTCTCATAATTCTCAAGTGCCAGCAGCAGACTGGAAGAAGCCATTTTGCACTTTTTGCAGGTCGAATGATCACACTACCAGTGCCTGCAGAAACAAACCGCAACCTTTGCATGTAGCTAAAGCTGCCCAAAGGAGGAGACAGGGTTTCAGGCCTCCAGTAGTCGAGACAATTATGGTCAATGGAAGGCAAGTTGAATGCTTATATGATTCAGGACTTAATTATGATGGGATCATAGCTGCCCATTTGGTACGAACAGGGCACCTGACCAACCAAACCATTGAGGTGAAAGGAGCTACCATGAGCTCGGAATCAACGAGACTGACGATTGCAAAAGTGAAAGTTACTTCGAAATTTGTCACAGGGACAATCTCAGCAGCGGTGATGCCAGTCCACATGTATGACCTCTTGCTGGGAAGTAAATATATTTACTTAGGGGAACCTGAAGCACCTGCTATGCAGACTCTGAGACATGCCACAGGATTGGGTGAGCCTGCCTCTTATATAAATTCTGTACCTCAAAATTTTAGGCTGCACAATCCCAAGATGATTCCACAACACCTTGTTATAGCAAATTGCCAAGAGCACATAATCCTCCAAGAAGAGGTAATTTCTATGGGAGGAACAAATTAATGTACCGGAGGGCGGAAACCAGAAATAACGACCACCGACAACTTGACGTTCCTAAATCCTCGGACCCACCGGTTCATATTATGAGTTTACACGTGTCAAGTAAGGAAATAAGGGGAGGACCATCCAGATGGAAGGAAGAACCCGACAGAGACGAGGACAGCGAAGCGGAGCTCTATCCAACAGATGAGATGTCCTATAGGAGAGAGGCTAAGCAGAGCTGGGATTCCCCGAGACCAGAATCTCAAGAGAGACAGGACCGAGAGAAGGTAATAGTGATCGAAGGACCACTCTCAACCACAAATTGAGACTTGCTTCGGCCAAGTCACCGTTCCAGGAGGAAGGCTCAATGGAAAAGGCATCAGCTGAGACTATCTCTCAGGAGATGTCTTCAGAATAAAGCTGATTGTCAAGCATACATCTTTCAACAGAGGAAGTGGTTGTGACTTCGACTCTCGGTGATCCCATAAACTAGAACGAAAGCTAGCAAACGAGAGGGCTTAGCCAGATTGGAGAAGTCCGTGTTTCGTACTTTTTCCAATGGGTGACATCTGTGGCGAAAGCCTGGCTGCACCCTCCCCTCTTTCTTAGTACTCAGTATATTATAAAGATTCTTTAATATATGTTTACATTAAGATTTTATAGTAATCGGGTAATTTAGTTTGGCTTACTTATCCTGGCCAACTATAACAGACAATTGGGCCCGGAAATGGCCACTTTCGAATCCTAACTCCACTTTCTGCCTCACTCGTCCACTAGAAATCGCAGGCAACGGTCGGGGCCAATTGGGGTGTTCGAAAGGCGAAGCTTTTACATTAGATTACTGAAATAGTAGATTACTGAAACAAGTAATAAATCTCCACAAATTCTATATTGATCAAGTGCCCCGACCCGTAATGAGAATCTGATTCTGGAACTAGAGTGTTGTGGAATACCAGAGCAACTCACCAGCAGCATCAAATATCTTTGCAACCCAGCAGCATAATATCAGTATTGCGCATCAGCGACCCTGTGAAAGAACTGATTTGTAGGCCACTGGCGAATAGGGTGACCCGAAGAGGAACGACGGAGAGACTACCAACTTCACCGTCGGAAACACCATTTGCAGTTCAGTGCCTAAACACCTTCCTGGAGTCACAGCCATACATTGCTTGACCTAACACCATCCCGCTTCATGATTAATGAGACTTCGCTCCGAGAACATTGTTTTTTTTAAAAAATACTTCTCATCAGTTATCTCCTTGTACGTTCCATGTGGGAACTTACAATTTCTATTTTCAATTATTAAACTTGTGACAAGCGGTGTTGTCGCTTATTGCTAAATAAGCAACACTAGTTATTATCTTCATATCCAACATTTAAATAGATCACACAAGTGTGAGAGTAGGACGAAAGTTGAATCTTTATTTTTATCGACTTCTTTGTGCTGCATAGCTCAAGTCAAGTCTAGGGGCTAAATTCTTTTCCACAGGATCACCGTGTCGCTGCTAAGTTTTCTGTCATCTTTGTGTGTATAGCTGTACAACTTTATCTGCAGTCCTGTGCCACTGTAAGAATAGTAGACTTCTTTTTCTGGGACAATTTGTCATACTCCCTTTGTCTTTCCAAGCCACTCGTCGGCCATTTCTTCAGTGGGGAGTCTTTCCTAGCGGTTAGGCTCATTGTCTTCTACTGTACCCGTGAGACTTCCCCCAACAGTAGCTAATCACACGACACATGGGTATATTTGGATGTTTCAGTATGGGTCTCAGTTGGTGTTAACATGTGAAAGTAAGATTAATAATATGTGAACGTTAAAAAAATAATTATTTTTTTAATTATAATTTAATTAAAGGTCCCGTGTACACGCTTAAGACGCTTCGGTTATATATTGCTAGACCCGTATTTGTATGTATCTATCGGCACTCATAGATGTTGTGGTCAGTCTGACACCCGCTTCCCATGACATTACCCTCGTACCCTGTCTGAGAGTCCACAACACTATGTATATAGTGTGTGTGATTCTGGTATGTACGCATGGCATCCTCGCCAATGAATTAATTTCTTACACTTTGTTCACATTCTTCTAAAATTACCTATGAGAGATGGCTGGAACACTTAAGAAGATAACCTTAGTCATTGAAAATTATCCGTAACTACAACAAAACTTCAAACATTATATATAACAATGAAAATTACCCTTAACCAAAACTACAATGAAAATACTAAAGAACAACCACAACAATGAAAATTATCCTTTAACCAAAACAACAATTAAAATAATAAAAGCAGCTATAACAATGAAAATTATCTTTAACCAAAACAAAAATTAAAATAATTTAAAAAAACAAACAAAACAACTATAACAATGTAAATTATCCTTAACCGAACCAAAAATTAAAATAATAATCACATCTATAGCAATGAAAATGATTATTAATTAAAAAAAAAAAAAAAAAAAAAAACTTGAAACACTAAAGAACAGCTATAACAATAAAAAGAAAACAAAGAAAATGCAATCGCCATGTCATTAACGAGAATGTAAATGAAGAATAAACAAACAAGTAAAGTAAGTAAAGGCCTCTTTTCCGCAAGAGGTAAAATAAGGTAAAAACGACAATACATAGGGACAAGAGCACTGAAAATGTCGTGGTTACCGAATCAAAGTAGCATCCAAGGATCATATCCTTTATTTGATGTCCCTTTTCTTTCCGCTGTTCCGGGGAAAATGTCCCTGCAAATGTGTAAATTTCTTCCTGCGAGTACCAAAAGTCACTCTGAAACAACATACACAGTAATTATAAGAATGCGTGGAGAAAATAACAAGTTATTTGAATTAAAGCGGATATACATATATATATATATATATAGTATATATATATATATATATAATATATATATATATACATATATATATATATATATACCAGACTGCAAAGAAAGGATATACATAAACAAACTTGGAAATCATGTGACACGAGAACCTATAATCAAATAGATCACATTTTAATTAACAAAAAAAATGCATCAAACATACAGCAAGTTAGAAGTTATAGAGGAGCTGAGTGCCACATCGACCACTTCCTCGTCGGAGCAAAATTTAAAATAAAACTTAAGAGAGCATTCTATGCTAAACTACAAAGGTTACACACAACATATAACAGAGAAAATCTACAAAGAAAGAACAGTCAAAGAGAAATGTGCAGATGAAATAAAATGTAAACTTGAAATTCTACAAAACCCGTTGGAGGCAAGCGTTGACATAACTTGGTTGATAATCAAGAATACAATTCAAACTACCGCAGAAGAATGTCTCGGTATGTTAACCACGCATAGAAAGAACAGATGGTTCAATCAAAAATGTGAAGAAGCAGTCATTAGGAAAAAGAAAAACAGTTGTGGTTAAATGACATCAACAACATCCAAAATAAAGAGCAATATAGAGCTGAATGCAAAGAGGCTACACAAATAGTTCGGCAGCAGAAGCGAGAATATATGAACAATATAATCAAAGATATGGAAATTAATCACCAGAAAAACGAATCCAGAAAGTTTTTTTTAGAAGTCAATGAAACGAGGGCACCAACACAACACATATGGTTAACAAGACAAAAATGGGAATATGATAAATACCAATGAGGAAATGTGTAACACATGGAAAGAATACTTTTTTGAATTACTAAATTGTGAAGCTCCAAGTGGAAGCTTCCCACAGGAAGCGGTTCTAACGTGTGAACCACAAATTGAAGAACCTGCTTTTGAATAAATCCTATATGTAATAACACGACTAAACAACAACACGACAACTGGGGCTGATGGAATTGCTGCTGAATTTATAAAGGCAGGCGGCCATGCATTACATCTAAAGCTATACGAACTAATAATAAAAATCTGGAGGACAGAAGAATTACACCATGACTGGAAAGAGTAATTATTGATACCTATCTTTAAGAAAGGAGACAAGTACCAATGTGAAAATTATAGAGGAATATCACTCCTGTCCTTAAGCTATAAGATACTATCCGCGGTATTACTAAATAGACTAAAACCATATTCAGAAGACATATTAGGTGACTACCAGGCGGGTTTCAGACAAAACAGATCAACAATAGATCAGATATTTATCGTACGACAAATAGCCGAGAAAAGTTGGGAATATAAAAGAGATCTCCATAACATTTTTGTGGATTTTAAAAAGGCTTATGATAGTGTCCATAGGAATAGTCTATGGAATAATATGCAGGAATTTGGAATACCAAGGAAGTTAATCAACAAGACCAGACTATGCATGGAAGATACTTATAATAGTAACATATAAAGGCAGGAAATCAGACACTTTCCAAATAACATCTGGCCTGAAACAGGGTGATGCACTATCGCCGCTCCTTCTCATTCTGGCTCTAGAGAAAGTTGTAAGGAAGGTAAAGGAGGAATGTGCTTTTGAAGGAACATCCAAGCTGATTGGTTATGCAGATGATATAGATATTATAGGAGAAAATGAACAAAAGACATTGGAAATATTGACTCACTTAAAGGAAAAAAGCTCAACAAATGGGGCTGGTTATCAACCAAGATAAGACAGAATATATGGTAATTTTAAGAGAAGAAAAGGCTAAAAACTCTAGCCACATACAAATAGATAATATGACAATTAAAAGTACGGAAACATACAAATACCTGGGTACAATCTTCAACTGCTCCAACATAATAAGGGAAGAAATACAAGCTAGAATCAACTATGGAAATAAGATATACTATACACTTCATAGTATACTCATGGGTAGCGGAGTAGGAGTATCCCCTATCAAAGGAGAAGTAAGGCGCCTCCTTCCCTCCGCTAGCCTACGGGACACCCTTTGGCAAGGTGGAGTACCCGTTTAGCCCCCCTGATCAGGGTTACGTGAAGACATAGGTGCAGGTGGTGGATGAAGATGGAGAGCAGCCGACAGATAGTTGTAGGTTATGGTTTTCACCTTCACGACGGTAGGCAGAGGATCTCTTTTTTGAGGAGACAATGGCTACGGTCACTGACCAACCAGTATGGTCACTGCTAGGAAGGAAAGCAATGGCAAACTACCTTCTTTATAAATGCCAAGAAAATCATGTTGTGTGAACTCATCGATAAGCAGAAATTATCATGCAAAGAGTTAGGAAGAAAATACAACCTGAAATAGGAGAAGAACAATGTGGGTTTGTAGAAGGAAAGGGTACAGTAAATGCTGTGTATTTAC
>JACEFZ010011093.1:180000-198572 GCA_014155875.1 Cepaea nemoralis
TGAAATATACACATATTTGCATAGTAATTTTAATTGTCTACAGCGTGTAATTTTAAACTGACTATCATGTCTTTTTGTTTGTACGCACTGGCCAAGGATTAGTTAGTTATGCAAGAATACAATCACAACTTAAAGAATGGACGTTGCGGTTATAAATCCTTTGTCAAAACACAAACAACAAACATACTCTAACTATATATTCTGTGTCTATTCAGACGACTTAAGTACATCAGCTAAGAAACCTGTTAATACAGTGCTTCTCAACCGGTGAGGACCCCCTCCCCCCCCCCCCCACACCAGAGGGGAATTTTAGGGTTTCCGGGGGTGGGGGAGGCGTGGGGAGGGGGAGGGAATTAACATTATTTCAAGATCACGTTAATACAAGAACCGATTACTTGATCTCTTTTTTCCCTCCATACTTTACGGGTCTGTACTTCTCGCCCTTCTGAAATTAGTTTTATAACGTAAGTAGACCCACAAATCACGTTTTATGTAGTCGTCTAGACCTGATCTAGTATGTGTTATTAAATTTAGCTTCAATCTTTACGTATACTGTGTAGGGGCGGAAGGGGGGATTTATAGGGAGGAAATACGAAAGGGTGGGGGGAGGGTGACATTCTGAACATATGGTGAAGGGGTGCATGGGCCAAAAAAGGTTGAGAACCACTGTTTTAATACATTTGTGTGTAGCGGTATCAGTGTCTATTTGTTGTTTGTGCTGAAGAAGGCTTTCTAGTCGCAACTTCCATACGTCACTTGTAATTGTGTTTTTCTGAAGCTAACAAGTTCCACTTCTCGTTTCCATTGATGCAGTCACTTTATTTTATTTCGTTAGTTAGTCGTCTAGAGCGGCTGGCCTAGTGGCTAAGGATGTAGGATTCTTCTTCAGGTGACCGGGTTCGAATCCTCGGTTAGGTGTGGAATTGTTTGTTTATAGGGTGCAAAAAGAAAACCTTAACCTGTACAGTTTGAGGTGACTGCACTAGCCAGGTGGCCTTAATTCTTCGGGCACAAGATCCCCCTGTCCTACACCGCAAGGAACTACAGACAGTAGATGACAGTTATTTTTTGACAGAAGTCGCCAGATTATCCTCGCTGCACATCCAACCATTCAGCACAGAAGTGCCTAGATATCCTTCTCAACGTATTGCCACTGACATCAACAGTTCTGTATTGGTTGACCATTCTTCTTTGCCCCCCCCCCTTTCAACCCCCCCCCCCCCCCCTCGCATAGCGCTCTTGTCTGGCTTCACAACTTTGACCTTTGACTTGATAATCTTGCAGTTTGGCCAAGAATGCAGAATCACCATCATCACTCGATTCGTTTAATCGTCCTGCCTCACTGAAAGTAGTCACAATATCAGCCGGGTTCATTGCTTGGCCGCTTAGGGTGTATTTTTTAATGACTGTGCAGTTTTTGAAAATATTGCCGGTCCAAGTTTTGTATTCACCCTTTATAAAGTCCATACAACATAATAGGTAAATACAAAACTTGGACCGGCAATATTTCCTAACACTGCACAGTCATTAAAAATACACCATGTAGGATCATTGTGTTATTTATCTTGTTTCGTGGTTATCTTCCGAAATGTTATTGCTCTGTGAATTCACATTACAATGCTTGTTCATTTGATTGTGCACCATGTTTAGACCAAACCTGCTTTTTTGTTTGCCACTGAATCATCAGTTATACCGACTACCTATAATAAAAAGAACGCGTTAAAATGAGTTTCACTGTTATATTTCTACACATCCAGCAGACCTGTTTTAAACTGTCGCATGCTGGATTCGTCTAACGCTTTAAAATTTTCAACAAAAACCGTATCATCGACCAACCCATCATAGGTTTTCTAATGTTTCAACTCTTTAACTATTTCTGTTCCAACCAACGCCTTATGCGTTGTCACAAATTTATTTCCCGTGTGTATCAAACAGAAGTAACAAAGACATTTATGATCTGTTTAAGTCCCCGCTAATCACTGGTATCATTAAGGCTAATAGACTACAATGGCTGGGGCATATAGAAAGAATGGAAGATAATAGGGAAACAAAACTCGCTTACACTCAGGAAATAAATGACCGTAGACCCCGAAGTAGACCAAGAAGGCGGTGGAGAGATAATACATGTACAGACCTACAAGCACTTGGAATCAACGACTGGCAAGAGAAGGTCAACTAGAGACACGAATGGAGACGGCTTGTATCTGTAGCAAAGAACCTCAATGGCTCGGAACGCCGAAGAAGAAGAAGAAGAAGAAGAAGAAGAAGAAGAGTATCAAACAGGGCGCGTTCGTGTTATATGTTGCACGTGTGGCTGAGCAAACTACATAGATCTGGCTAGATATTTTAACACATGTACTGTGTATATTTTATATAGGATGTATTTTTAATGACTGTGCAGTGTTTGAAAATATTGCCGGTCCAAGTTTTGTATTCACCTTCTGTAAAGTTCATGCAACATAATAGGTACATACAAAACTTGGACCGGCAATATTTTCAAACACCTCACAGTCATAAAAAAAAACGTCATGTACAATGTGTTTATATGTTGTATCTTTGAAAATATAACAGGCACGCTTATTTCATTGGAGTTATTGTCGCCCTGTCGAAGTGATTTTGACCACATCACCCACCGCGTGCCGATAGGTGTACAAATATGCGTCTAGCAACATATGCTCAATGCGCCTTAAGGTGTGTAGAGGGTTCTTTACAGACTTTACTCACTGTATGATTTCTTAAGCCAGGTATATACGAGGGGCTTCACATGGAAACCTTAAAAGGGTGATAGAAATTACAATAACCATGTAACCTGTCAATATTGTTGTTGAGGATATCAATAGTGTATCACGTGCCATCACGGTGCAGACGACCACTCTGACGTGATAAGGACAGTTTAAAGATGGCCGCCCCATTTTTGACATGCACCAAAGAGGAGCAGCGTTCTGTTATCCGTTTATTGACCATTGAAGGGTACATCCAATATATATTCATGGCGAATTAAGATCCAGCATGCTTATGAGTGGAGTAGGAAGTTTGAAAACTTATCGGTCCCATGAAGAGGTACATGGTACATGAGTGGTTACAAACGGGACGAAGAGAATTGTTTCCTTCCACAAGAATCCAAGCATATTATCAGCGCTGCAGAACTTGAAAGCAGTGAGGACTACATTGATAACATTTTGCATTTGTTCTTCCTTTTTCAGAAAACACACACACACACACACACACACACACACACACACACACACACACACACACACACGCGCGCATTCACACACTCACACACACGCACACAAACACGCACACAAACACGCACGCACGTGAGCACACACACACGCACACACACACCCCACCACCCATCCACACACACACACACAATTTAAGGGTATTCATTTGAGGCCCCCCCCCCTCCCCCAGTAAAATATGAGCCATTTCTGATCCATTTCAAGTGGTGAGTGTTAACCTAAATGACAAGCGATTCATATTGAACGAAATGGTCACTGGGACCTACAATTCAGAGTTATCTGGATGTTTATTATTTTGTGCCAACGAAGGAAATAATCCGGGTGTATACCGAGTATTCATCATCATCAGTATGTGCTTTGGCAACCGAAGTAGGTGTTCATACAGAGATACAGATAGCGGTCCGTGTATTATGAAATTGTATTTAGATAATGAAGTAGCACTTGTAAATAATAATAATTATCAAAGGCGTAGAAAGATTTCTAAATAAATATTTATATTCCATTTTATATATTTTCTCCATTCTTATGTCTGTCATTCCTTTTTCAGGGTTTGAATTCTTCAATTAATTGGGCAGGTGGAGAAAACTTGTTTTATAATCAAGAGAAAATATGGTATAATAAAACTGTAAATAGTCTATACATTTCTCTCCTTTCTCTCATTTCTCTCTCTCATTTCTCTCCTTTCATTATGTTCTAAAATATACGTGACAGTTCTGAGAAACACACATTGGTCGTTGGAATTAATTGTTAGAACATAATGTTCATAGGTAGAGGGCTCATTGGTGTTCACACAACATCCACCCAATTTATTACGTCATGAAGGTACATTTCTAATCTCCTCACCCCCCCCCCCCCTTTCCACACACACATAATTGTTGCAAGTCATGCAGACTAAAAAAATGTGCAGTGTCATAATTGACGCGTCTCTACGGAGAATAACAACAACGTGATCTAGACTGGCAGAAGTGAAATGGAAATCAAAAAGAGAATAGGAATAGCCAAAAATTCTTTCAGCGGCATGAAATCAGTATTAACATCTAGAGAGATTCATAAAGCATTAAAAATGAGAATTGTCAAGTGCTACGTATATTCAACGCTACTGTATGGCTCGGAAGCCTGGACATTGAACAAGCATCTAGAAAGTCGCATTGAAGCCCTGGAGATGTGGATATACAGACGAATAGGTCGTATTTCATGGAAACAAAAACAATCAAAAAAACTGGGAATGAAGAGAGAGTTGATGAAATAAATGAAGAGGAGACAATTGAAATATTCTGGTCACGTTAAAAGACATGATACTTCTTCTAAAAACCATACTGGAAGGCAAGGTTGAGGGCAAGCGAGCAAGAGGTAGACAACGATACAAGTGTGAGGATAACATCAAGAGATGGACGAACATCAGCTTGAGAGAATGTACAGTCAAGACAAGAGACAGACAGTGTTGGAGATCCATTGCAGCCAACCTTCACTGCGGAGACGGCATCTGATTGATTGATCTAGACTATACACTATCTATTGTAGCATTGTTCACATATCTATGCAGTGAATTAACAGCTATCACAAACTAGACTAAACACGCGTGTTTATGAATCTACACGTTGAGTGAACATCTGACACCAATGTCCTGTAGACTTAACAATTGTGCAGTATTGTTGTTATTATGTCAATATGTTGAGTTAACAGCTGTCACGAGCGTCATGTAGACTTAACAACTGTGCAGTATTTATGTTATTATGTCAATATGATGAGTTAACAGCTGTCACAAACGTCGCGTAGACTTAAAATGTGTAGTAGTATTGCTCAGAATACTTATATGTTGTGTCATGTAGACTAAATAAATGAGTACTGTAGTATTATTGCTCATAATATTGATATGTTGAGTAAACATATGTCACAAACACCCTGTAGACTTAACGAATGTGCAATATTGTTGTTCGTATGTCAATATATTGAGTTAACAGCTGCCACAAACGTCATGTAGACATTAAAATATGTAGTTGTATTGCTTATAATATTGATATGTTCAGTAAACATCTGTCACAGACGCTCTGTAGACTTAACGAACGTGCAGTATTGTTGTTCTTATGTCTATATGTTCAGTTAACAGCTGTCAGGAATGTCAAATAGAATAAATGGGTAACAGTTTTACTCATTAATATCTATGTGTTGATTAAATAGCTGCCATGAGTGTCATGTACACACAACAAATGTTAGCAGTATTGTTCACAATATCTATATGTTGAGTGAACAGCTGTCACGAATCTGCCCGATAGGACATAAGCTGATATGCACACAAATCATAGATCTATCTGTAAAGTTGACATTTTGATAGATACAAATAAGTCCGTACAATCCTCATCAAGAATTGGACTATTTCCTAACATCAGTAGTACATATTAATACAGCTACAGACAGTGCGATTGAGATGAACACTTGGTCAAGATTTCATAGACCGAAACTCCTTTCGCATCTAAAATCAGTGGCCACATCTTGTTCGCCGTTTATAAAATACCCCGTGTTTGAATAGCTGTTATCAAAGCTAGGGTGATGGCCTCGGTTGGCGCCACCAAGTTTGCGTTATTGTTGATACGGTACACAAAAACGTGGCGTGAGAGAAAAGCACCCCTAGCACCAACAATGTTTAATCTTTACAGTAACTATTACAGAATCACGAAATGTTAGAAAATGCACTGATATTACAATTAAAAATATATCCATTTTGATTAGGTCTGATTAACTACATCAACATATGGAACGGCTTCGCTGGGTCGGGTATCTGGTAATCGATTGTCTGAAATGCAACCCTACATTAGAATATCAGTGTCGGCACACGGTCAGAATCGCTTTAATTTTAAAACTTAGCAATCCATTGACACCCATTAGTGTTATCTCTGCGTATAGTAGGACATTCTCCATATCTGCATCTCTTTCGTGTGTTGTCCCTATTCAAAATAAAACGAATATTCCCTGACAATTTTCTATGTCTGTTAAATGTGAGTTGCATATCCTTTACAGCAGTGGTTCCCAAGCTTTCCAAGCAGAGGGCCATATCTACTATTTCCGGTAGTTAAGGGGGCCACAACAAAGTATAAAAGTCGTGCAGTATCATTCTTACTTTTAGTAACTTAAAAGTTTTAATCAGTTTCGAAAATCGCTATTAATGTAATTAATTTACAATTGTATGTGTTCTTCATAACCCGTTACTTAAATTCAGATGCCAGTTTATCAATGTCTGGGTACAAATCTGTCGTGCCCAAAGTCATAAGCGGTTTGTGGGGTTACGATTGGCAAATCCTTTGCCACAGCCGGCTCTGTAGCCAATATCTGTAGCCAATAAATACAAAGGGAGTCAGGGGGATTAACTCTGTTTCAAGAACGGGACATCTGTCCAGCTGCAGTCATGTCTTTCGATATACATCGTCATGCCGGCTTCGTGGCTTGGATGTTAGCGACTTTTCTCCGTAATCTCGTATACTCTCGTAGGTAACGTGATGACGGTGAGAATAAACAGTGGTTCGAATCGCATCGGTAACTTACGGGGTATGTGAGCCGGCCGCTCAGAAAGCAATGGCAAATTACTGAGCGTAATCTTGCCAAGAAATCAACATACAGCTGAGAGATGCTGGTGTTGACAGCGATGTACTGTAAAGGATATGCAAAAAAAAAAAAAAAAAAAATACATCGTCATCACTTCACTGTGTGTCCTTTTTTTAAATCTGTCTCTGGCCTTGAACACAAGGGTAGTCCATACACGTGTTACTACTTCTAGTAGCCCTGTACTGCTTGTAACGTGTTACATTTGCTTTCCTTATATCAGTATCACACACCATCAGGGGAACCCACTTCCACATTACAGGCACTTATAATTTACGTCGCCAAGTCAAGAACGAGAAGTCTAAAGTTTAGTCCAGATGACCGGTGTTGGGGCTGAACCCGCTACCTCGGCAGCAACACTCCGGATGATTAAGAAAGAACGCTCTTATCCATTCGTCCAAGCTTACCTCCGCTGTGTGTCCTACCAACACTAACACTTTTTAAAATCCGAATGCCATAACCGTTCACAAATTTTAGGTACTTCCAAGGTTTTGGTAATGGCTTCAGCTTCAGCAGACATGAAGTCAACTTTACGGCAACTCATAAGTTGTAGGGTTTGACTGCATCATGAGCACACTTAGGCAGAACTAAGGTTATCACATTAGGTATATAAAACGTCGTGAAAATTAACAAGCTTGGATTTAGTGAAATGTTAAATGACTAAACATTAAAGAAAGCAACAAAACAGATTTGAAACAATGTGTTAATGATGCAGAAATTTCACAACATTAGTGTGATTTTGTAGCAGGACAAGGAAGCAGAAATGTAATGTTATTTGCTCGATGCTTACAGAACGATATAGCCAGATACCAGATGATTTATATTTATGCTTTATACAAAATATGTCGCATATCCTTTGCAAGACGTTCCAATAAACCCCAGATTATTTTTCTAAGCAATTCTTCGTTTTAGTAGTTTGCCTTTGCTTTCTGAATGAAAAGTCACCTTGAAGTGCAACGTAATGCTGGTGTAGGGGTTGAACAGCCTACCTCACCGTCAGAGAACAGGAAGTTTAAGAGCGAAAGCTCTTATTGTGTGGGCCACTTCCACATAGGCTATACAAAAGCTTTTGCTATTAGACATCAAGTGAACATTTTGCTATTAGACATCTAGTGAACATTTTGCTAAGAGACATCAAGTGAACATTTTGTTATGAGACATCAAATGAGCATTTTGTTATGAGACATCAAGTGAACATTTTGTTATGAGACATCAAGTGAACATTTTGTTATGAGACATCAAATGAGCATTTTGTTATGAGACATCAAGTGAACATTTTGTTATGAGACATCAAGTGAACATTTTGCTAAGAGACATCAAGTGAACATTTTGTTATGAGACATCAAATGAGCATTTTGTTATGAGACATCAAGTGAGTATTTTGTTATGAGACATCAAGGGAACATACTGCTAAGAGACATCAAGTGAACATTTTGCTAGCATACATCAAGTGAACATCTTTTTAAGAGACGTAAAGTGAACATTTGCTAGCATACATCAAGTGAACATTTTGCTAGTATACATCAATTGAACATCTTGCTATGAAACATCAAGTGAACATTTTGCTAAGAGACATCAAGTGAACATTCTGCATGACTAAAACAATCTCAGGATAATAAGAAGTATGAATAAGGAGAAAGCATCTCTCAGCAGATATGAATCAGAAGCTAATGATTTCAAGCCAATTTAAAGAGAACCTAGACATGGTTGTGGTTTAATACCAGATATTTTTAACATTTACAGAGACATAATACTCTTCTTCTTTACCCTCAAACGTCGGTCTGAATATATTTAAGAAAAGCAGTGTTGAAGTTGTTAATTCTCCGTAAAGTCTGTATTCAGATGGAGTGGGTGAATACCAGCATGGTTTTTCTCTGTTAAACTTTGTTGGACACTCTTCTGGCAACTATCTAGTATATTGGATACATGTATGGCAAATGTTGAGGTGTCATTTAAGCACTTCCACAGTTACATTCTTAATTTTCTCTTACTTTTAATAGTTTAGTGAACCACTGGTATTTCAACCTTTTGTGATCTACGCGACGAATACAATTCGCAATCCCGCATACCGCGTTCGAAACACAGCTGCTGGCTATTTGGAAGCAGACCGCCTTTCGTTGTTGTTTATACAATGATATAAGTGCCTGTCGTTCAGACATAAATGGCAAACTACTGAACGTAAACATGGTGGTGAGTGAAAAAGAGAAGAATATATCATTATGAAGCAATAACAAAACTGAATACATCGCAGTTTCCAAGAAGACGCCCATTCCATTATACTCTATGCAGAGTAAGTCAAGTAAAAGACCCTCTTCAACGCCTTGAATAATTTTGGCTATACGATGATAGCACCATTTTTTTACACACTAATCCTTACTCGATGCACGATGTGAACATTATCCCGTCGATCACCTTTACTGCCCACAATTCTTTCTGGTACTCAGTTTAAATTGGCTACATCTGAAAATCCAAGCCAATTTGACATTTCCCACCGAAAGCGAGATTTGAACAAAAGGCCACCAGGTCGGCAGTCAAACGTTCAAGCCACCGTGCTTTACCAGCGTCCAGACGATGATATAAAAAAAATGTTTGCATATCCTTTACAGGACATCGCTGTCAACATCATCATCTTTCAGCTGATTGTTGATCTCTTTGGCAAGATTACGCTCAGTAGTTTGCCATTGCTTTCTGAGCGGCCGGCTCATTATCCCGCAAGTCACTAGCGCGGGTAGAACCAGACGATGCTATAGCTGATGATAATTCAGCCAGTGAATTCCACCCGATGATATAGCTGGTGATAATTCACCTAGTGAATTCCACCATATGATATAGCTGATGATAGTTCTAGTGAATTCAAGCTAACCGGCTAGCAATGACATAAGATTAATGCAATCCACGCCTCAAACGCATTGGCGTATTGCCCTTTGTATAGATCTTTGTGCGCTAGTTGGGAATGATTACTTTTGAGTTATGCAACTTTGGGAAACACTTCTTAACAACGCCGTAGACTCACTTAAAGGCCAATGTGCCAAAAGGACTTAAAACTATTTGTATTATTTCTGTCTAGAAATATGCCTGCTTGAGATCCATGTGCTATGTGTAATTTGACAGATTTAGGTCTAGCGTCTTCGAGCCTTATTTTCATGTACTTCGACTCCAGTTTCTAATATCAGCAAGCCTGGGATGGACCCAAATATAATTTCTCTTTGAGGTTGAACGGGGTAGGGGTAATGGTATAATTGAAATATGATCGAGACATATCAGCTTGTGTTTTGTGTTTTAGACAATTAGAGCTCCTAACAATTTTTCTGGAACTTAGATATTGGAGGGTCAAAATTCTGCAGACTGTTTGTCTCTAACTTAGCTGCAGTAGGTCAAAAGTGTGCAGACTATTTGATTTGTCTCTAACTTAGCTACTGGAGGGCCAAAAGTCAGCAGACTATTCGTCTCTAACTTAGCTGCGGGAAGGTAAAAAGTCTGCAGACTATTTGTCTCTAAGCTTGTTACAGGAGTGTCAAAAATCTGCAGACTGATTGTCTCTAACATACTTACACGAGGGTCAAAATTATGCGGACTGTTTGTCTCTAACTTAGTTACAGGAGGGTCAAAAGTCTGCAGAAAGTTTGTCGTAAACTTAACTATTAGAAGATCAGAAGTGTCTGTAACGTTTGACTCTTTGTTTGGGTAAGAAGTGTCTATAAAGTGTGTCTCTAACGTAGTTACTGGTGGCTGAGAAGTGTGCTCGGAGAATTCTATGATGATAACCGTCTTGAGGACGGTAAAAGTTGAAGATGACAATAATAAATTAGGATAAGATCCAGACTGACACTAGTGACAGAGGCGGCGATTTAACATGACCTGTTCTCATTTTGAATGTGATTAGGTCTTGGCTTCTTTCCAACTGCTATACTTAAATAAAAGAAGGCGTGGCCAGAGGTGAAGATACCCTACTTATATACCGTGTGTTATGGGTTTTATTTCTCCATACAGCTAAAGGAGTTGTGTCTATTGGAGTTCATATATCCTAAGGTGTATAAGATTCTATTATTTCTCATCCTGTCCTCCTTTTCATCATCATTATATGTGCGGTGTCAAATGTAGGCGTCCATATCTCTCCACAGATCCCCATCCTTGCTATACTGGATCATTTCCACTGATGATATGTCTCGATGCCATGGACTTAGACCCTCAGATACCACTTTTCTCTTTCTGCCATTGACTAGTCAACCGCCAATCTCATTAAGAAAACACCACCGTCAGTACCAGCGCAGCAGTGATAGATTATAAAGCGGCAGCTTCTTCTTTAACCGACAGTGCGATCATGTATCCATGTTTCTTTTCAGATTTTCTTACTCTGTTGTTATCTTTAAGAAAGATAATCGAAAATTATAGAGGAATATCATTACTGTCCACAAGCTATAAGATACTATCCACAGAATTACTAAATAGACTAAAACCATATTCAGAAGATATATTAGGCGACTACCAGGCGGGTTTTAGACAAAACAGATCAACAATAGATCAGATATTTATCTTACGACAAATAGCCGAGAAAAATTGGGAATGTAAAAGAGATCTCCATAACATTTTTGTGGATTTTAGAAAGGCTTATGATAGTGTACATAGGAATAGTCTATGGAACGCTATGCAGGAATTTGGAATACCAAGGAAGTTAATCAACATGACCAGACTATGCATGGAAGATACTTATAATATAATAACATATAAAGGCAGGAAATCAGACCCCTTCCAAATAACATCTGGCTTAAAACAGGGTGATGCACTATCGCCGCTACTTGAAGAGTAGCTGGCTCTAGAGAAAGTTGTAAGGAAGATAAAGGAGGAATGTGATATTGGAGGAACATCCAAGCTGCTTGGTTATGCAGATGATATAGATATTATAGGGGAAAATGAACAAAAGACATTGGAAATATTGACTCACTTAAAGGAAAAAGCCCAACAAATGGGATTAGTTATCAACCAAGATAAGACAGTATATATGGTAATTTCAAGAGAAGAAATGGCTAAAAACTCTGGCCACATACAAATAGATAATATACCATTAAAAGAACGGGAACATACAAATACCTAGGTACAATCTTCAACTGCTCCAACATCATAAGGGAAGAAATACAAACTAAAATCAATTCTGGAAACAAGATATACTATGCACTACAGCATCTACTAAAATCAAATGCGCTGTCTCGTAACACCAAAATCATAATATACAAAACACTGGTCAGACCAGTTGTGCTGTATGGCTTTGAAATCTGGAGTACAACGAAAGGAGACGAAGCCTTGTTACAAACCTTTGAGACAAAATTTTAAGACGCATCTTTGGACCCATTAGGGATACACAAAGTGGAGAGTGGAAAAGAAGAAGTAACAAAGACATTTAAGTCCCCACTAATCACTGGTATCATGAAGGCTAATAGACTACAATGGCTGGGGCATATAGAAAGAATAGAAGATAATAGAGAAACAAAACTCGCTTACACTCAGGAAATAAATGACCGTAGACCCCGAGGCAGACCAAGAAGACGGTGGAGAGATAATATATATACAGACCTACAAGCACTTGGAATCAACGACTGGCAAGAGAAGGTCAACCAGAGAGACGAATGGAGACGGATTGTATCTGCAGCAAAGAACCTCAATGGCTCGGAACGCTGAAGAAGAAGAAGAAGAAGAAGAAGAAGAAGAAGAAGAAGAAGAAGAAGAAGAAGAAGAAGAAGAAGAAGAAGAAGAAGAAGAAGTTGTTTAGATTACTCATAATTTAATTCATTAATTTTTCAAATTTTCGGTTAGTAATTGATAAAGGCCGGTCTCTCTGGCCGAGAGGTTACACCACTTTCTCAGTAATCCCGTTTATCACGCAGTGTCTCGTAGCTGGCGAGAACTGGAAGAGGTTCTACCCCCGCTGGTGACATGCGGGATAACTGAGCCGGCCGCTCAGAAAGCAATGGCAAACTACTGCGCGTAATCTTGCCAAGAAATCAACAGACAGCTGAAAGATGCTGCTGTTGACAGTGATGTCCTGTAAAGGATATGCGAATTAAAAAAATTGCTAAAGAGTTCCGATTAGTCTATAACAGTATTCGTCTAGCACCATATGTCCCATTCGTCTTAAAGTGTATAAACTGGTCCTTTAATCTTCATCCATCATGTGCCATGCCGATAAGCATAGGTGATTGTGACATATTGTTTCAGTTTCTCCAGTTTGCAGACGAATATAATACTTTTCTAGGAAAAGAGAATTCTACGTGTGAGCGACTGGCGGTTGCCTTATATGGTAACACATGCCAGAGTTGAGATAGAGGCGGAATTTGGCGCTGGGGCTCCAAATAGAATGCGTAGGAAGTTCTTCCCTGGCGAGACCAGACATAGTCACTTGAGTTTCGCCCAGCCAACTAGAAAGATGTAATTCTAAAGGGAGCGGGTGTTGGGGGCCAATTTTTGCCTCTTTGTGCTGATGGTGAGGACAATTGTTTTGTTTTTTTGAATGATAATATTTGTGTTATATGATAAATGTAATACATGTATGCATTTTGTTGAAGTGTGAAACTGCAACATTACTTCTGTAAGAAGACAGCCTGAAGTTCGAACTTTCCATCTCGAAGTCTATACCACTGTATCATAATTCTCTGCCTACAATCCTTATCATGCTATGATTACTGATTCATCTTCTGGTGAAGATCTGGGTATATCTGCCAATTCTGTGCATTCTATGCAGAGTAAATATATCTTCACATTTCGGTTCAATATTCTCTAGAGAAGAGACTATCTTTACTGGACTGCTAGTAAACTATTCATGTGCTAAATAGTGCATTTGTTAAGATTCATAACATGTAAGCATACATATTGAGTGTGAATCTTTACGTCATCTGTGTACGGAATATGCCGGGGAGGGGAAGTTAATTTTGTTTGTATGACAGCCTGGGGAAACAGTTAGTTAGGACATCCCATGGCTTCAAAAGGGTTGGAGGTTCTTACATGTCCTGTTGGCTAAGTCCAATTCATGAGAACGACCTACATACTCATTTCTATATGCAGTAAATCATGCAGTGGTGCTTGCCATAATACCAAGACATTTGAGCAGATATTTATAACCCCCAGACAGTTAGTCAAAGACTCCCGGTAATGTTCTAGAACAGATTGTAGTACTCTCCTAGTGTGGGTGTTACCATGTGAGAGTGTATATTTTTCGGTATCTGTGTTTGTCTTGTTCGTCGGTGTGTTTTTATCGTGAGGTTGGAAGGGCCATTTAGAGACCGTCCCAAAATCCCCGACCAGTAGACGAATGGGTTACAAGCAAACAAGTAGACACCCCACTCGTCAGACGAGGGTTTCCCTCATAAATTACATCCATTTGTTTTTCTCTGTGCGTCCATGAAAATGTATATTGTCATGATGTACAGTGCTTGTCATTTTCAATTTTACAGGCACTTAAGGCGAAAAGGCGAGGGACCTTTGGCATATACCAACCTTGGCTATCCTTTTATCTATACTTATCATCAAGGAGATAGCTGTCCAAACCAGGCGTCACTCAGTACGTTCGTACATCGGCAGTCGCCAATTTTAGCGATGCAATCTTTCCAAGAAACTGAGGCCAATGACAGGGGAAAGAATCCATTGTTATCTTTCCTGCAGCTGTGAGAAAATCAAGTCAGCGTTAACCCCCTTTGTTTTTGTCATCATGTTTTACACTGCCTTGGCCAAGTGCTGTTGAAAGCATCTTATACTCATAATTTACGTCTGAGAGATGGACCCAGTATTCTTCCTGTAGTATCAGGGAAGTTATATGTTTGCAAAAGCTTACGGACTGGATTGTAAGATTCCTATGGGCGCTCATCATGACTAGATTGAGATCTACAGCCGCTACGGCTCTCTTATTTGTTTCAATGTCGCACTGAGACATTGGGGATACGTCTTTATCTTCGATGAAGCATGTTAACCTCATAATCTGCGGGAGGCCGCTTAGAGAGGTTCAACTAGCTATGACATATGCTTATGGAGAGTCTTTCCTTCACTAACAACCACAGCAACGTCGTTGATAGTCCGCGCTTCACCATTTATAGAAATATGGATGATGGTGACCAATAGGTGAAATCCCTGTTTAGTGCAGACCTATTTTCCTCTCAAGACCTAAGCAGATTTGGTAGTATAGAATTCAAGTCACAACATCATCATTTTTATCTAAAGTCCTTTTGGAACAATCACGGACATTTACATTTGTCGGTCAATTATGTTCCACCATCAAAAGTCACATTTGTCTGTCAATTACGTTCCACCATCAAATGGATTACCATATTCATTTATTCCATATCCACAATCACAGTGTTCAGCATCCAGAGAACCTTCTTACCGGAACACAGTATGGTGTTTGGTCCATTCAAGATGGGATGAACTCATCTATATCCCCAGGAGACTACTTAGAGAATCAGTATAGAACTGTTTAAGCGTCTTCATAGGACTTTTTCTTGTAGAGGATAGAGACAGTTGTGAGAAGCCCACAATTCTACATTCTTCTGATTAGACAGTGGTGAGAAGCCCAGTATGGGGTGATTATACATTCTCCTGATTCATAGGATTTGCGTATTCAGGACTTGGTAGAGACAATGACACAATAACACCAGTCAGATCCATGATTTATGATCTGTCTTGTTTTTTTCGTATAATAGATATCATGTAGGATGTATATGTATATGTGTTGAGTAGACTGAACGAAGTTAACGGTAGTCCCGAGAGGGGTAGTCGGGAAAACATCACCATCAAGAGTGAGGGGTGAGACAGAGGAGGGGGTGAGGTTTTTTAGTTTAGAAGTTAATTCATTACTTGACAATGTATTTGTTTTGATTATGATGTTTTTATAGATTGTAGTAGAGATAGAGTCTCGTAACGCCATGTTAGAGATTCTATTAATAAAGAATATATATATATATATATATATATATATATATATATATATATATATATATATATATATATATATATATATATATATATATATATATATATATATATATATGACCAGGAGAGTTTTTATTGTCTTGTGACCAGTGTTACAAAGTTTGTCATGGTAGAGAAATGTGTCACAATCATACAGGTGCAGAGAATCAAGTGGGAGGTCAGCCAACACACAGTCCCAAATGTCCTATACAAGGATAACAGCTTGCTAGAGGTCTGTGGTTACTTGACCTGTTCTCTGCTTTTGTTCTTCAGGAGGGTAATCCTGTAGGTTGGGCGGGGTCTAACCGGTCCAGGTCCCATTCTTACATCAATAGAGCCAATAACTACTCTATGTTCCTGGAGACTTCTATCAAAGAAAGGACTCGAACAAAAGATCTAATAGTGCATATCCGGGGCTCTTTAATCCCTAGACTTTTATTCAACGACCATTTACATTAATACCACACAGTGGTCATGATTCGCCATTTCACTCGATCACCAGAGTCGCAGATCAGCTTCGTGTTCCTATCTGGACCATGCTATGTGGTCAAGCCATCCAGGTATTTACTTCTCGGTCTTCCCCTTGTTCTCTTCCCCTCGATCTTGCCAGTTGTCACCAAATTCTCCAATTTATTTCTTCTGATAACATGTACAAAAAAGGTTTGACTGTCTACGTCTAATTTCTCTAATCAATTTACGATTTTCGTTTGTTTCTTGTAGTACCTGGTCATTGGTTTTCTGTCTGTTCATGATATTCTTTGCATTCTCCTCAGAAACCACATTTCCACAGCCATCAGATGTTTTTAAGCTTGACTGCTCATTGTCCAAGCTTCAAATCCATACAAAAATACAGGCTCTATGTAGCACCGACATATTTTTATTGGTCAGTATGTTTTTCATCTTGTTAAAGGTTACTTTTGCCATGGCGATTCTTGTTCGCTTAATCTACTTATTTTATTTGTTTGAATCTTTGTGTATAGGATCTTTGACCCTTGTTTCTTTGTAGTTTTTATATTGTGTTATTTAGATGACGCCTAATGTATATCACCGTTTGTTTGGCATTTCCCCACAGAAATCCGATTGGTGTATACAAATATGTTTCTAGCATCATACGCTCAATTCTCATTAAAGGGTGGACAAGTGTCCTTACCTTCACTTTACTTAATTAGCATTCTTTATTCCACTGATTGTAGGTAGAATGATCTATTATCGAATTGGGTTACGAAATTTCAACTATGGATGTTTCAATGCGATGATTTTATTGCGTGGTTTTATAGTGTTTGAATATATATCGATTTTAATACCTTTTGTTATTATCTGTGACAGATATAAGTAATTCTCAAACAGCAAACTATCTCCAAAATGTAATTCAGCAATGTATAACACAAAGAACCACCAGACAATTATGTGATCAAATCAAAAATTATTTTAATTTTCAGACAGAAAAATATAAGGACATTTTCACCCTCTTCTCTAACAACAAATTGTAGTTCGATAAGTCAGTTCTGCTTCCAGACAACTTAATCAGGTGGTGCAGAAATGATAGCTTCACAATGTAAACTGAAGTGCCAGGCCATGTTAAACCCAACCATTTCTCATATACGGTTCAATGTCGAGCTGTGTAGCTTTGGGAGTTAGACCACATCGTCGGGTGAACGTATTGCCGTAAAGCCAGAACCATTTGTTGGACACTGACAAGAGAGAGGATACAAACATAGTTACCTTAGTGACTATAATTTCAGGTTTTCTTGCAATTTTATTCTAACCTTATTTTCCCACTGTATACAAGAACTGCTTTCATTAAAAGCTGCAGATCTTTTTCATATATTGCAATCAATGCAGCATAATTTGCATATTTCATATTGTTGTCGCCCAACAGCGATTCATCTCTTTGATATTGATCTACTTGATTATCAGTTTGTATGGCATCTTTGTATCCAATGTATGTTCTTGTTTTGCATACATACTTTACCATACTTTCTTTACCTACATACTTTAACATACTTTCTTTACATACGTACTTTACTATCACTGTTGAAACTTCCAAGCTTGTATATCAAATCGACACATTCTACACTATCGAATGCCTCTGTGTAGTCAATGAAGCAAAGACTTTTTTTCTGTGTTTACTTGTGCTGAACGTTCAATTAATGCCCTCAGCAAATACACAACATTTAATGTACTCTTGCTAACGACAAATTCACGTTCTTGTTCCCCTGTGACTGGTCGTATGTTCTTCCTAACCCTTTGCGTGACGAGTCTTAGGAGAATCTCTGTGACATGACTCATTATGCTAATTGTTCTATGTTGATCACATTAATAAGGCTTATGATTTCTTAGGGATTGCAATAAACATAGACTTAGATAAGTCGGGAGGTATATTTTATATATTGTTTTCAGCAGCCAGGTGACCTGGTCTCTTCCATATTCTAAGACATTGATAAGTTCTGTTGTGCTGTTGTCTGGACTCGGGGTTTCAGATGGTTAAGAACATTCTGAACTTCCATCTTAAATACTGGTAATCCTCCATTATTATAGAGAATATCACAATGTTCCTTAAGCCAGTTGTTGTACAGGTCTTTCGAGTTTAAAAAAAAAGTATCTACAATCTGATCCTTGATCCTTTTGCTATTCAAAATTTTGCTGTTGGTGTTCTTTCGATAATGAGATCATTAATTCCTGTGTACATTAGTTTGATATTTTTGGATTTGTGCTGTTTTCCACGACTGGCTGTACGTTCATTTCAACAGGCCAGTCTTAAAAAAACAAAAACAAAAACAAAAA
>JACEFZ010011094.1:0-17263 GCA_014155875.1 Cepaea nemoralis
ATATGATAATAACATGATAGTAATGCCTTGATTGATCACTACACTTATGAATAATTCTGTTCAAACATTCTGCGGAATTACCAGATATCTAAAAGAAAAACAACTAGATATGAGAAAAGTAGGGGACATAAACATCTAGTATTTTTATAAGGGACATTACTCTAATAAAATAATAAGGAAATGATATATCTAGCTATTTTATAGGAAATAACTCAAAAGAATATCAAATTTTATTTTCCTAATAGGAAAGTCAATATCAAAGTCAATGATTAATACTTAAAATAATATTTTACATCTACTTAACGAAAATTGTTACTAATCTCTGATAAATTATATTTTATAATCAACTTGTTTGTTCCATATTTACTGTAAATATATAATAGAGTGCATTTACAATGCATATCCGGCTAGAAATAGCGACGGTTAAGATCTAACTCTAGTTCTTTTCGTTTAGTTTTATTTGAAGGCAGATTCGATTCTGTCTGAAACACAATTGTAAACACCTTCATCATCATCATCTTCCACTTCTGCCGTCAAGTGTCGTGGGAGGAATAATTTGCGTTCTAGCGCCCGGTGGGCAGCATTGGATAGTGTCATTCCTTATGCCTGTACAATGTCTTTGATGTCCATAACAATGCTTTCCCGTAGTGAATTTGAATAACGAAGACACAAACAATAGATTGCATGATTTATTGCCTGGCATATTTCGCTGCATCTCTTAATGTACATACTGCAGAAATCACACAACTTACGTGAATTAACTAGATAAATCCTTCAAGTTGAAATATACACATATTCGCACAGTAATGTCAATTAATGGTTAGCGGGGTAGGGGTATCCCCTATCAAAGGAGATGTAAGACCCTCCTTTCCTCCGTTAGTCTACGGGACACCCTTGGGCAAGGTGGAGTACCCGTTTAGCCTCCCGATCAGGGTTACGTGAAGCCATGGAAGCAGAGAGATGATTTTAATGCAAAAGTATCTGCAGGAAGAGCTGAAAATGAGAGACACGTTTTAGGAAAATTTGGATTAGGAAATAGAAATGATGCAGGTGACAAATTAATTGAATTTTGCACAGAAAATGAGTTAACGATAGCCAACACGCTTTTTTAAACAACATCCAAGAAGACTCTTCATATGGATGTCTCCAGACAGTATTACCAAAAATAAGATAGATTATATGTTAATACAAAGAAGATGGAGATCAAGCATAATATCTGCAAAAACTTTACGAAGTGCAGACTGAGATACAGATCATCAGTTATTAGAAGCAGATCTGAAATTAAAACTCAAAAAGCTTATCCGAGGACCAAGGCCACTTCGTTTTGATCTCACAAAAATACAGGATGCATACACTGTAGAAGTTAGGAATCGCTTTAGGGTCTTGATGTCTGTACAAGAAGAAATGACACCTGATGAACTGGCAGTACAAGCTAGAGATATCTTGATAACTGCAGCCGAAGATCTAATTCCGACCAAGAAAAAGCAACTTAAGCCATGGATTACATCAGACACATTAGAATTAATAAAACAACGAAGGGAGCTGAAACAGAAAGGAGATGAATCCGATAACAGCAGGGTGAAGTATAAATCTTTAACTCGAGAAATAAGAAAGAACACAAGAACGGACAAAAATCAATATATACAAGATTGCTGTACCAGAATAGAGCAATATCATAAGACTGGAAGACATTACGAAATGTTCAAAGAAATGAAGTTATTGACAAGAAATGTTCAACCTCAATTGAATGTGCTTGCTTGCTTGCTTGTGTTCGTTGGCTTGAGCTCCAACGCGAAGTCCTGTATGTCGGATGAAGGCATCCTGTTGTCCAACATCAGTGTGATGTCATACAGGACCTGAGTTTTGCGTGAGTATCCGTTGTCCCATGTCTGGCTTATTGGTGTGCAGACTGGTGGTTCCTCGCCGTACAGGCAGACACTCTCCGACTTCGGAGGAAACAATTGAATGTTATCTGTGACAAGATGGGAAATACCTTAACAGAATCTAGACAAATTCTAGAAAGATGGCAGGAGTACTGCAGTGGAATGCATGTTATGAGTGACAGTGAGGATTGCTTGGGCTATAAAGAACCTGAAGAATGGTAAATCACCTGGATGTGATGAAATACCAGCTGAACTAATTAAAGAGGGAGGAGAAGAAAGCATACACATATATCATGCATTATGTACAAATATTTGGAAATATGGTATATGGCCAAAAGATTGGAAGAGAACTATCTTCATTCCAATACCAAAAAAGGGCAACCTGAAATTATGCACCAACTATAGAACTGTTGCCCTGATCAGTCATGCAAGTAAAATTCTACTAAAAGTCATAATGGGAAGACTTCGTAAGAAAATGGAAGAAGAGATTAACGTTGTTCAAGCTGGATTTAGACAAGGAAGAGGAACAAGAGATCACATATTGAAAATGCGTTTAATAATAGAGAAGTGCAGAGAATTTAATGTAAACCTATTCTCATGTTTTTTGGATTATTCAAAGGCATTTGACTGTGTACAACATCAGAAACTTTGGGAAATCATGAGGAATATGGGCTTTCCATCACAGGTAGTACAACTCATAAAAATGCTCTATCTAGACCAACAAGCAGTAGTTAGAATAGATGGCGAGACATCAGATTGGTTTGACATAAAGCAAGGAGTCCGTCAGGGTTGCGTGCTGTCACCCTATTTGTTTAACCTGTACGCCGAAAATATAATGAGAAATGTAAGAGATGATATAAACAGGGAGCTATATGATCCCCTAAATATCGGCGGTCATGACATACCAGAGATTCGATATGCTGATGATACAGTATTACTCTCCACAACACAGAAATGCATAGAAAACCTAATAGCCTCAACCCAATTGAATAGTGAAAATCACAACTTATATCTTAACATAGCAAAAACAAAGATAATGCATACAGATAAAACTACTATGGAGAAAGAAATATACATTAATGGGGAAAAATTGGAGGTGGTGGAAAATTTTGAATATCTTGGGTCATTGATTACCAACAACGGTGACACAATGAAAGAAATTAAACGACGACTATCAATTGCTCTTCAAAGACTAAAACAGCTGAATAAATTATGGAGTGGGACAGACAGAACTACAAAAATTAGATTTTTAAGAGCATGCATCTTTCCCATTGCAACATACGCCTGTGAGACATGGACACTTACTAAACAAGCTGAACAGCGCATAAACGCCTTTGAATATAAATGTTATAGACGAGTTCTAAGAATATCTTGGGTAAAGAAAAGAACAAATGCATCCATACTTCAAGAGTTGAATATTGAAGAAGGTTGGCTATTAAAGACGATAAAACAAAGAAAATTGAAATATTTTGGTCACTTGAAACGTCACGAAAGTTTGGAGAGAACAATAATGGAAGGGTATATGCCTGGGAAGAGAGGAAGAGGAAGGCCAAAGAGAAGATGGGTGCAGGATGTGGCGGATGATCTCCAGATGGGTGTATCAGACGCGGGACATCTTGCTTATGATCGAGAGGTTTTCCGGAAGGTTGTTATGGGAGCGAGTTCTGCAAAGGACATGCTACTGAATGAATGAATGTCAATTATCTACAACGGTAATTTTAAGCTGACTAACATGTCTTTCTGTTTGCACAATTCTGGCTTGCGTTGATTGATCCTAATTGTTTCTGCAAATTTTAACAAGCGAGTATTTTGTGTGTTAAACAACACGCGAAAGGCAGTGTCTCTGTCAACCAAATGGCCGCTTTCGATAATGTCCCTACCAATTGAAGACGCCGGGAGCTTCCGGTGTGTCGGCCCCATGAGGCTAGCATCTCCTGTGTGTTGTACCTTGTTGACCCATTGAGGTATATATTCTGACACTCGTTTGTTAAGCTGTCTCTCTGTTCTATCAATGTAGAAGGCCTGGCATCTACATGTGAATTGGTAAATACAATTGTTTGTGGCGTACAGAGGAACAAACTCTTTGACTGCTGGTGTAGGTGTCGGTACGGTTTTATATCTAATGACTGGAGTTGCAGCACAGAATGTTCGGCCTACTGCTGTAGTAAGCTGGTCTTGTAGACATTGTATTACGTTATCCCCTCGAAAGGTTAGCTGGATTAATACCTTGAGTTTAGGGACTGTAGTTAAGTCTGGTTTTGGTTTGGGCTGTTGGCAGTGGCGCTTTATAAATCCTGTGGAGTACCCATTCGGGTTTAAGACATTCTTCAGAGTTTCAAATTCCTCTGTCAGTGTGTCCTGGGTGCATATCTTTCTAGCACGGTCAAACAGGGTCCGTACTAAGCCCCGTTTGTACTGGACAGGTGTGAAGCTCTGAAAATTTAGGTATTGGCCAGTCTGTCAGAAGTCGGGGTGCCCCACCAGCTAGATGAAAGTATTATTCACTGGCGAGCAACCCCAAATAGTCAGAAACTGACTAGGGACAAAATCTATATGGCTGAACTACAGATTAAGCCCATGAATATCCAACGTACAGCTCCAAGTGGCTCGTTACAAAATTAAAATGAACTGTGCTGAATATTCACCAAGGAATAGGGAAGAGAAGGTTAGCTAGGATAGATTTTTAAGTCTGAGTTAAAGTTTAAGGACAACTATCCTAGTACAGGTTTTTCTCCCTGACTGCTCCTTTCCTTGTTGTGTAAGTGAACCCCCACCAATGTACACACACACACATCATGTATGCACAATTAGAAAAAAATATAATGACAGAACTATGAGTTACAATACTACAACATTTATTTACTAATCATATTAAACATTGGATGTTATTCAAAATGATGATGATGATATCATACAGATAGTGATGAGAAACATTACGTAACTTGTTACTTGATCTATCTGGATCTGTGGTCCAGATCCCCACTCTCCAGTAGACTCAAAAAAAAAAAAAGAACAGCTTGCCGGTATTCTGATGTCTGTCAGTCCTAGCACTACCTAGTTAGTAGTCTCTAGTCTTGAGATCTATAACATAGGTGCTCCTTGTGAGAGCTTGAAAGAAAGTCAAGAATGTGTTATATCTAGTTCTACATCAGCACAATTCTAAGTAAACATATCATAACACAAACATATACAATGACCAGTCTGGTCAAGTTTATCTTCCAGCTCTAATGTGTTCACCATCCTCCTTCTCCCTACTGTCTTTAGTCTAGGACGGGCTTTTCAATTGTCTAACACGCCTGTAATGATTACATTTCTGCCGTCCATGTCCATGTCGCTAATACAGAAATTCTGTCGTACAGCCGCTCCGTCCAAAGTTGGTTTAGCAGCTCACAGGGTCGGTAATGGTATTATAATAGTACCGGGTCATCCGGGCTTACAAGCCGTGACCAGTAGCTGTGCCAGGTTCCCATGCATTACCGTGTACGCACGCCCACAATACACTGAGAAAGTTTAGCACCATATACCCTATATCAATTGTGGGTAATGTCTGTACCATTACACCTCTGCCTCCAACACAATCGTTGGCCAATGTGCCAATGCGCAGACAATAGCATAACACTTCATATTGGTAGGTTTGCATATGACAAACCAATATATCAAACATCCAATACACATAAACATATTGATTAAACTAGACATATTATGATACTTTAACATCATAGCATAATGCACTAGTTAGTTTGTATGTATACGAAATGAGACGTATATACACAAAAAGAATATGTACGAAGCATATTCCTAGCATCGTATATTCATATGAAATTACACATATATACATCCAACATATCCGTAAACATTATATTACTTCAAGATGGACATCTAATGATACTAAACATAATAGCATCAGGCATTATTAATGAGTACTAATATTGTATAGCTACAAAATGAGGTATACAACAAGTCTAATTGAAGTGACCACACAGACCAGCCATATTTGCTGATCTGCCCGGTTTAATCACCACTTAGTTACTGCTGTGGTAAGAATTAAAGAAATAGTCAGTTGACTATATTCTGTACAACAAATGCACACACCAAAAGGCAACTAGGATAGTGTACAAAGAAATGACAAGCATCTACCAAGACACCTAAAAGTATACTTAGACAATGATATTTATTGAAATAACCTATGTCAGATATAGACTGAATAGTTACTAAGAAATAATTCTCCTAGTGAAATCTAGCAACATAAGAATCATACATATGAATGTGACGAAACGCCTACAGATCGGCAGATCTCTGCATAATATCCCTTTGAAGGGAGTGCGATGCGTTGGTCTCCCTTGAATTAATATCAATTAATAGGGGATTTCCCATAAAAAAGTAGTGCGTGGCGGTGCTATACTAGTTATTTATAGCAAAATCTAGAATGTTCTCCCCAAGTGCGTACGTGGTCGAGATCTCTAAGTTCACGAGTGCTTCATGCAGCACGGGTTGGTAGAACTTATCGTGACTCTGGTTTTCTCCATGGTTCATGAGAATCACGCGGCCCGTGTAGGCAAGTTAAAGGCGCACTGAGTTAGTCGTGACCAGTCGCCAGCCGGACCTCAGCGTAAGACAGATCACAGCCACATGGCTGCAGTAATTTAGATGTCAATGTGCGCGGCCAGAGCGGACATCTGCAGTCAAGTTTGTGATTGTTCAATCACAGGTTAGTTGAATACTTATTCTATTGTTTAACTGTTGTCTTTATGCCGTGCCGACCTCCCCGAATGAATTAATTGCCGTCGGAAATGAGTAGTCGCGTAGCGTTACAATGTACAGCTGGCTGTCTGCATAGATAATTAGCTTTTATCGATCAGCAACGTAATGTGTTACCTGACGGAACAAGCCTTATTCCACAGCGAGTGGTGTGTAAATAAAATAGGCCGAGATATGTGCTTTCGAGGACGGGGTAAAATCCCATGTGTTTAGATGGATATATTTGTTAACTGATGGTTTACAAATAAGTTGCAGGGACAGTGATATGTATATTATTACTGCGTTGTGCTAGGGAGATCCCGGTTCTTTAGAAAGTGTGTAGCAGTTACTTGTTTGGTTTATTAATTACGCATGCAAGGCAGGAAGTTTGTCAGTCATTACATCGACATGCTAGACGCTGTAAATAATGATAAGGTAGATCTTATTATTATAGATGTGTAATGTGCTTCGTGAAATTAGAATTGTAACTTATTTGTTCTATAAGTGGTGGTGATTTTTCGAGGAATCAAGGTGAGATCGGCCGTGGTGTATTTGCTGTGTGAAGAGAGCAGTGTTATTCCGTGTAAGCCGGATGGTGTTACATCGATAGGATAACAGTTGATAGAAAGTATTCATGATACTATTGTTACTGCTTGTGTTCATGTCCGTCCGCTAGAATGACCGTGCGTGTTCCATCTTACGTTTGTCTAGGCAGCCGATTGGGAGATAGGCCGGTACGCCCAACCCATTAGGTTACAGGTCCGACCCAAAGCGATCGTGCATATCCGATGGTTGAACATACCCGATCGAGGGTGATGCGGCACTCCGTAATTCGAGGCCGTGGTGTCTAGATAGATCGAGGATTTGAACCTAACCGTTTCTGTCTCTAATATTCTACTCTATTGGAACCCTGACTCGGTTCATGGAGTACTGGGAGTACTGCCGTGAAGTAGTAGTAGATGAGGGGAATAAACCCCCCCCCCCCAAAAAAAAAAGGTGGAGCCAGAGTTTGGTAGTGGAGAGTCTGGAGGCTTGCTACATTGGATGACGTGACTTAAGTCGTCACGGGACAAGGTACACGGGACCCACAGTAGCTGTGGGAAAGTGTAATGGTGGATGGCCACCAAAGCTGTGCTCGACCGGCACAGGTATGACTGACCTGGAAGATAGTCAGTGAATAAAAGGGCAACTCAGGATCTGGGGCAGGGATCCCAGAACTGACACAATGGCTGTGATATGAGTTTGTTATTTAAGTGTAACAATTCATGAGTTCTCTTTGGTTAATACTATAGTAATGAATGATCAGGAGTATAATTCATTATGGTCATATAGTTATTAATGTGTGTAATTGATCAGTCCATGGGATAAGGGATTGGTGAATTGATGAGTCTGTCAGGAAGGAGATGTCCGGCTGGACACCTTCTCGATAAAGTAATCACTACACTGAAAGGGAAGTAGGTGTATATGTTGATTGATGATGGAAGATGAAACCGGATTGGTCTGGCACCAGGCGAAAGATGCTTTGACAGAGTCATACAGTCGACTCTGGTGCTAGGGGTTATTTGTAGCCCAGAAGTGTTACTTGACTGAACAGGTGGGCTATTGCTGTCTCAAACCTCATTATGCCTATACATTATGGTTAATAGTAGATCTATGATGTGATGATCTCATACTCATGTTGGTAGACATGAGGAATGTCTGAGAGGCAGGTGACATGGTGGAGATGCGGTTAGTCTTTGTTGTAGTTGAGTACTCACACCAACCTCTCCGTGTTTCAGGATCTGTTATTGCGATACTGAAGAAGATTCGAGAGCTTCACCATGAGCTCTATGGGCCCACTCATTCCAGTGCCTATCCAGAAGTTGATTGAGGCCATACTGGGAGTGATCGTCTGATTCTGCGAGATCAATGTTGGAAGGATCTGAGTGCTGAAAATGTCGGTAGGTCTAGGTTAGGACCTCCGCCAAGAGTCCGACGAGTGTCATCCGATCCTGAGAGGATCCAACACTGAAACGTCTGGTGATTCTAGCCAGTGAAACACTGGTGAAATTCAAACTCAGTGTAAACCTTGGTGATTGCAAGGTCGTGAACTTTCAAGTTGAGCAAAGTGATCCTTGTCACCGGTCACCATGGCCTGTGTGCTATGCTTCCGGCCCGGCTGGGTTGTCATGGGACACCATGTATAATTGTGTGCTTGAATAGTATATCTACATTGGTTTACCTTTATGAAGCCAACACGTGGTCCAGTGACCTAAGACATTGTTTACATAAGTGGTGGGAACACCAGAGGGACATGTTTGTTAAGGTAGGGAGCTACCTCATTCCAACGTGGTGAACTGTTGACAGTGTATGATAGGTTGTGATTGATACCCATCGTTCAGGGTAGTTACATGAGACTGTGTGAAGATCTATTGGTCCAAGGACATGGAAATAAGGTGAAATGTTTAGTCACCTGATAGACTTTGCCAGTGACATTTTGTGTTCATGTGGAGCAACCGCTCATTTTGTAGGTGACATATCAGTGTGAGGGTCACTTATGAGATAGAAGAGTGACCAGGCTCTTGTGTATTTTAATACGGTGCTACATGTACTTTTTCTGCAAGTGGGAGACCGCTAATATTCTAGGGTCTGCCCAGACTTCATAAGGAGTGTGACGAGTGAAATAGTACGACAGCAAGGAAGGATCCTTGTTCATCGGTGCAGTGTCAGTCAGGCAGTGGTACTGCGCTTGATCAGCCCGTGATTGGTTCTCTGTGTGAAGAGGGAACTTTGGAGAGGCGGCAGACCTTGGAGTTCCGGTCCACTGGAGGGGCCTGGGTGAGTCGCTACCACGACTGGACAACCGCACGAGCTATCGTCCGCCTCCATGATGAAGAATCTGTATATCTGATCTTGTACATATCTTCTAGTCTGGCTTTCAGCCATCCTTCTCTGTGTTGTGGTTGACTTAGTTCAGAATTAAATTTTTGTTCTCTTAGCTATGACTTTGTGCAGTGATATGACTGGTGTCTGGTCCGAGCCCCCTTGGGGTAGGGAACCCTAGATGAGGGAGGGGAGGTCCAGCTGTCCCGGCTTGTGTGGGGCCTGGTAGATGTAGAGTGCTATTGAGGTGGTTGGAGCAAAGGCTGGGGATATTATCTATCGTGGCAAACCAGTCCAAGCCCCGGCGGTCTTGTCACAATGACTACAAACATTGAGCAGGCTGCCTACCTGTTCTGAAGTCAGACTTAATCTAAAGAGAACAGGTCTAGCATGCGTTTTTATACCTAGCCTAGCAGTAGACACTTATCTCCCAGGAACTCCATTCATAAATTCTTCTTATCTCCCCCTGACGTTAATTGCAATCCTAACTGCAAAACTTGCTATCACTCTCATTCCTTCAGTCTTGCTCTAATAAAATGTTTCACACATTCCTACAGTGCAGACTCCCCTCTGTCTGGTACAAAGCCCACAGGCCCAGTGTTAATTGCCTTATGAGTCCCTGAGTCTGCCAGTCTGAGTCTTATCAGTGACTTCACACCTTGCACCTCTAGTCTGTTTTCAGATGGAGGTCAGCCATCACGGTTGGGTGATTTCCTACCTCTGCTTATCAGGTGTCATGCCTGGTCGGTTTTAATTACACAGTCAGTGGAGTCTGCCATCCTGTGGGTGTAATTATCAGTTTGACCCGTAACACTTTGAATCTGGGCTGGCTGGGTAGTTTGACTGGTGTCAAATTACACTTTTCAGACAGAAAGACATTCCTGGTGGTTTGTTTACTTTCAGGCTTTGCAAACTTACGTCAAGACGGTATAGCCTTGAATATAGAGAAAACAGTTTTGTTCGTCTGTTGATCCTCTACATGGCCCATCAAAAGTGAACCGAAAATTGTTCTGGGAAGTAAAGGCTGCAAATTCGTGACACAGTCCATGTTCCTTTGCGATACACCGATCTTTGAATAGTGCCGTCTGCTCTACGTCTCATTAGAATATCTAGGAACGGTAACGCTTCGTTGTGTTCGTGTTCCATAGATAGAGGGATGTTTTTATGCGTCTTGTTCATTGTGGCCTGGAACGATGTTGCATTTAGCTCGTCTGTGGTGATAATTAGTATATCGTCCACATAACGACGGTAAAAGGCCAAGTTGTCTGATATCTCTTTTCTTCTAAATGTGCCATGAAGATGTCCGCTAGAATAGGACCAAGAGGACTCCCCATGGCCACTCCGTCAATTTGGCGGTATGACTTAGTAAGAAAATTGAATTGTATATTGGCGGTACATAGTAGTAGTAGCCTCTCCAGAATAGGTGTTGGTATGCCTAATTTTAGTTGTTTGTCTTCAATGCGTTCCCTTATTATTTTCACTGTCTCCTCTAATGGAACGTTAGTGAATAGGGAGGCTATATCCATGGATGCCATGTGTTTGTTATTTATGTCCATAGTATCCAATAATTCCACCAGTTGGATTGTATCTCTGAGTATTTTTGGATCGAAGGACTGTCGTACTGGCTTTAAAATTTCGGCTAGCCATCTCGCCATTCGGTGTTGTGCAGAGTTAACCATGGACAGGATAGGTCTTAGCGGGATGCCGGGCTTGTGAAGTTTGGGTAGACCGTACATCTGAGGAGTGTGCGAGCCACGTGGTGTGAGCGTTTTTGCAGTGACCTCACTGATGAGTCCCGCATTCACAAACGACTGGATCTCTTTCCTCATTGTTGCATCCAGGTCCTCCGACTTATTTACTTTTTGATCTATCCTGAATTTGGATTCATCTGACAATATTTCATCCATTTTTCTCTGGTAGTCTGACATGTCCATCAGTACTGCACCACTCCCTTTGTCAGGTTTCAGTATGACGAGGGTTTTGTTAGCCTTTAACGCTTTTAAGGCAGTAAGGTGTTCGTTGTTCAGCGGAAATGTCCGTTTAGATGGTGTTGTGCGATACTGGTGTTCTAAATCTACCAGTTTGGCCTTCAGCCACCCGATTTTAAAGCCAGTACGCCCCTTCTCTGTTAGTTAAAACAGTTCCGCCATGTAAAGGCCAGGAGTTGGACTTTTGCTGCAGAGGTTATGTATTAACGAGCCATTGGGGTATTTAAGCAATGTTGGGCGCTCACTCCCAACACTGCGCCCCGGCTACATACAGCAACATTTGGAACCTGGATGCTGTTTTTCGTTTCTAGATGTCTAGCCAGCTACGCTATTTTGAGCATGCCGATCACACCGTAACACATCGAACAGATGTGAAAAAACGTTTCAATGTACATAATGCCGTCTCCAGAATGCCAAAACAACAGTCCTCCACGAAAGCACGCTTCATCGTCAAAAGAAGCGACAGTCAACCAGAAGACCAGCCGCCACACATTTCTGCATTAGGCACAAACACGGTCAATTCTGAGACATGCCCACCGCCAATGCTCTGAACATGCAGATCACGCTCCACAACCTCGTGAAGATTCAAAAGCATTTCACACGAAATCCACATCTCACAGCGTCGCGCCACGCATTCAACTCAGTAGCAGGGCGACGGAACCATAAACTATCAGTCCAACATGAGGGGAACGCGAATGTAACGGTAGCCACGAGCATAAACACCCAGAGGCCTTAACCATTTCACTGCCTATCCGCCATGCTAAGACCGAAGATTTTTTTTGTTGTTGTTAGTTTGTTTTTAAATAAACATAATATAAAATAATTTTGTTCTTTTTATTTTATGGGTAGCCAGTTTTTTTTTTTAATTTAATGCGATTTAATGACAAAAATTATTTTTTTTAAACTATTGTTTACTCAATTAGGTCTCATCACGAACAAAATGATATATTGTTGCTAGGGTCTTTGTTTACAAATAAAAAAAAAATTATATAGGCATATGTGTGTGTGTGTGTGTGTGTGTGTGTGTGTGTGTGTGTGTGTGTGTGTGTGTGTGTGTGTTTAACAACAGTGATTTAAGTGTTTAGGCCACACTTTATTAAAGTGCTCAAACAGTATTTTCGCCTTTGTTCATATAAAATTATAGCTGACTCACAAACATTAAGCCTGCAAGTACTTTTTATTTCTCGCTAGTAAAAGACCGTGCAAGTTTATGGGATTTATGTAGACACATTATATTTAGAGGAAAAATTAATTTATATTGTTCGAAAATTTCATTCATTTTGAACAAATAGTTCTGTCCCTGCCCCCCCCCCCCCCCTAAATCTGTCTGTCTATCTGCCTGTCTGTCTGTCTCGCTCTCTCTCTCTCTCTCTGCCAAATGGTGCGTTACTTTCTAACCATCCCACCCATTTCTTTAAAATAAATATCTCCTACAATAATAAATCATATAATTCAACTGCGCATGCGTTTCCCTCGTTGCTTAATGTATATTTAAAATATGATAATAACATGATAGTAATGCCTTAATCGATCACTACACTTATTAATAATACTGTTCAAGCAATCCTCGGAATCATCAGATATGTGATAGAAAACATCTAAATAATCAATGAGTAGGGGACATAAACATCTAGTATTTTTACAAGGGAGATCACTAGAACGTAAAATAAGAATCAATATAACTAGTTATAATTCTATTAACTTACTGCCAAATTTATTTTCTGTTTTGCTATAAATGAAGAAGTCAATACTAAGTCAGGTTTTATAATCGATAGAACAATACTTGAAGAAAACTTATAGAAATATGTTTATAATCTGTAGATATTTATATTGTATAATCAACTTATGCGTTCCACGTTTATTGTAAATATTAGATTTTGTACATTATTACACAAAGATATCCAATCAGAAACATGTCCCTATTTAGGGAAGTACCATTTTTTTTACTGGCCTGTAAAGGCCACACAAAATTTAAAGAAAATTAGCCACATCTTATCCTTCTATAGCGAAGTTCTTCTTCTGCTTCTTCTTTCGTTCGCTTGAAATGTGTCTAATAACTGCAATGCTCTTGTATGAATTTAACTGTCTTTTTTTAGTCCACACAGCGGTCTATAGAGTTTCTATCGCTCTCTAGGCCAGAAGGTTTGTCTAGATATGTTATATTTTATGCAGTCTTAGAGTATGTGCTCTGCTGTCTGCGACGCCAATCCACATGGCTGTTTCACCAATCTTTAATTTTGTAGACATGTGGTTGAGTAATCTATTGTGTCTTGTTCTGAGGCGCAGAATAATGACTTGTTCTGGTCTGTCCATAACGTGGTAGTCATCTTGCGCAGGTTTTGGTGGCTTTCTGACTGATTTTATGATTCTTTTCTTATGGTGGTATCTGTGGCTAAGGGCTTACGAACGCGGTTTGTGAGCCCGTATACCCGGATTCGAAACACAGCGGTGCTGGTTTTTTCAAAAAAGGTTTAGGAGCTGGTTTTTTGCCCAAGAATCACGATCAGCGAAAATGCTGGGGTTGACTGCTACGTCCCGTGAAGGACATGCAACTTATTTTTATTTTTTTTTAACGGGAACATCAGGCCCGTTTTGGTTTTCTTCTTTTTCCTTGGCTCCTTCCTTAGCCAATTGATCAGCTCTGTCGTTTCCGGGTACTCAAGTGACCTTAAGCTGACTGCTAAGTTCAGAAAGTAGTGTCCTTAGTACTGGCTATTTCACAGACAGGAGCGCCTCGAGTACTGATTTTGCATCTGTCAATAACACCACCCATTTCTCTCTCTCTCTCTCTCTCTCTCTCTCTCTCTCTCTCTCTCTCTCTCTCTCTTCTTGCATATACTTTGCACATGTCCACATACACTAGCATTTTGTTGAGGTGTGTCTATGTATGTACGCGTGTTCACGCATATCAGTCCACCCAGACCTTAAGACTCGCCCCTATAACACAATGGGGTTTTGGTTAGCACCAACTTCAATTTTACACGCCTCCTACCCCGCCCCCTTCTTTCTATGTGCTCACTGAACCGTAACACCCAGCACCGAGTATAACAACACACCCGAGATTTTCTCAGTTACTTACAGATCCGAACGGTGAGGTGAGTATGCAGTTTTTTTTCTCTATTAACATTTTTTCAATTAAACATTTTCTTCAACTAACATTCTTTTTAATTAACATTTTTTTCAATTCTCATTTTCTCTTCATTGCTTCCATTTTTCCATGCTTTTGTTCTTCTCGTCCTGTCATCACCTTCTAATGTAGTCACAGGAGTTCTCCTTGACTGTATGTTGTGTTTGTGAATGTGTTTGTTTGCTGATGAAGGCTAATCGCCGCAACGTTCTGTATGTGTCTTAACTCTGTTATGTAAAGCTGCACTACTATGTGTCATTTTATATTGTTTGCATCTTTCAGATGTATGTTTATTCCTAAGCTAGATTACGCTCATCAGCACGCCACGACTTTCTGAGCGACCGGCTCCATACTCACTGATGCGACTCGAACTGCTTCCAATTCTCGTGCACTCACGTCAACCACGAGAGTATTCGGGAATACGGAGAAAGCTGCAAAACCCTCGGCCAGGCTATATATATATATATATAAGAACTCCGACGCGGAGCATACACCGATCACCAGAAGGAAACCCCTTCCCCAAGCATTTCAGTCCTTCAATTTCTTAATACTCTCTGGGGCGGTCCCGTACGGGTCATGACTCCGGGGGTCTTACCCCTCACCCATTATGATATTTACTTCAGAATCCTTGCATTTCTTGAAGGTTTTCTCTAAATCGCTAATATTGTAGTTTGATTGTCATATCGCAGATGTGTGTGTGTGTGTGTGTGTGTGTGTGTGTGTGTGTATATATATATATATATATATATATATATATATATATATATATATATATATATATATATATATATCTTTGCAGCTAAGAAAGCCTCACACGCGTACGTGGATGATACCATACAAGAATACATGGGGGGGGGGGGGGGGGGATACATTCATAGGCGTTAGTAGAGCTAACCACACAGAAGGTGTATCAGTCATATTTGCTGAGAGGGTGGGGGAAAAGGACCCCCACCCCCAAAAGAAAAATTCAGTTGATAATACCAGCTGATGAAGCATTGTCTAATGACGTTAAACTAATGTAGGGCATCAATGATGCATATTTACAACGTAGACGTAATAGTTACTTTTATATGGATATGAAGCGTGGACAATAAGCAGTCAAGCTGAAAAACAGCTTATGGCTGTGGGAATGTGGTTTCTGAGGAAAATGCAAAGAATACCATGGACTGACAGAAAAACCAATGAACAAGTCCTTCAAGAAATAAATGAAGATCTTAAACTGATTAGAGACATTAGACGTAGACAGTCACAATTTTTTTGGCATGTTATGAGAAGAAATAACTTGGAGACCTTGGTGACGACTGGCAAGATCGAAGGGAAGAGACCAAGGGGAAGACCAAGAATTAAATACCTGGATGGCTTGGCCTTGTTGCATGGTCGAGACAGAAACATGGAGCTGATCCACGACTCTGGTGATCGAGTGAGATGGCAGAACATGACCTCCAACGCTTATCGGCATGACACATGATGGATGGATGGATGGAGACCAGATACAAGTGACAACAATATCGCCTAGCAAAGAAAACGGGTTACACGACTTCCTGAATTACATGTCCGCATGTAGTCCATAGGCAGAAAGTTACTCAAACAGAGCATGAAAATATGACATTTGAAGACCCGAGAAAGTTTCAGTTAAAAATGTATTTCTGTTTAAGAAATACTTAATCATTAAGGAAAGTTATAATAATAATAATAATAATAATAATAATAATAGGGCAGTCTACAGCAAAGATAACATCACAGAGATTAGGGGGTTGAAGATTTGCGATCTGAAATGGGAAAATTTTGATATACGAGAAAAGTAAAATACACTCTGTGAAGGCAAGGTCGAGATGCGTCTTTATTGTAAATAAGCAGGTTATATGTAGATGGTTTGGTTTTAGCTTGATGGTGTCCATGTTTTGGTAATGTAAAACGGGGAGAGTGATGACGTTGCTAATTATGTATTGCAAAATGTTTTGGTTTTTTTTTTTAAATCCAAGAGATCCTAGGTACACATGCAGATAGAAGAGAGGCTGAAAATTTATAACGCTGAATGACGAAATGAGTTGTTTCGTGTTTCATTGTTGTGTTTGTGTCTGTTATATATAGTATTCATCTTCATTGTCTTTGTAACTCTGTGATATAGGTTGTGTTTATTGCTGTATTGTGTTCATCTTCATTGATATGTTATCATTCTTGTGCAGCTGTCTGTTTACATTTTTGTATTCCTTGTCCTTGTTTTCTGTTACATGCTGACTGTGGAACCATTGGTACATACAACAACAAGGGAACAGAGAGACTGGTTCAGATATACAAGTACACATTTGAACAGAGAGACAAGGACAATATCACACAAGTACAATGTCACAAGCACAATATCACAAAAGTACACAGACAAAAAGAGCGACAAACACAACAGAACACAAAAGAACTGCAAACATAGACAAAATTGAACAAAAAGAATGTCAAAGAGTTTCTCTTTTTTTTACTTCTTTATTTTCATATATGGACATCTATAAATGTTGTCTCATCTTTCTTGGGTCCTCCAGTGGTATACAATTGTCTGAGTGGTCATAGGCTGCTTGTCTCCGGGGTGGTGGGCTCTGATCACACATCTGACTATAGGTTGATAGACTAAAACTAAACAGCCCCTTTTTTGATATGACTTGGTAGGGTAGAATACC
>JACEFZ010011095.1:0-30431 GCA_014155875.1 Cepaea nemoralis
TGGACTGTCCCTTTTGAGGGCTGATCGTGAAGAATTTGACCGTTCTAACTTGACAAGCTGGGGTGCGGACGGTACCACAAAAGTGAGAGTCCCCCAGGAATGCTAACCTGGTAAAAAACGCATATAAAAGTCGGATGTGTTGGCCTAAGGTTTTAGGCCCAAGGGTGCATAACAATACACCGCAATTACATCTGGAAAAAAAACACTCCAGACGAATGCAGAAGAAGAAGAAGAAGAAGAAAAAAAAGAAGAAGAAGAAGAAGAAGAAGAAGAAGAAAAAGAAGAAGAAGAAGAAGAACTGACATGTCAAAATCATACAGAGGGTGAATAATTGTGTAAAACTGACATCTCACAATCCTATAGAGGGTGTATAATACTGTATACAACTGACAACTGTAAATCCTCTAGAGCAAGGGTGTCAAACTCAATCGCTCAGCGGGCCAGAACTCAAATCATATAAGGTTGCGGGCCGAACAGGATAAACATTCAAAAAGCCGAAAATTAAACCTTTTTTAAACATTAATATAAATTAAAAAAATTAAAACAGAAAAAAGTGGTAATAATAACAAATCATTGGTGTACACATTTTCACTCTTATGTCAGTTTGTCAGAGCACTATGTTTGGCATTTTTTCTTGGCTACAATTTCGTTTATGTTGGGAGTAATGTTCTGTGTCATTGAGATTCTCATGATGGACTGCAAGTGTTCACACACATCGCCGGTGCTCTATCTGTTGTCAGTCCAACGAGTTTGTCCCAAGGCAGGTTCATGTTGGTTAAACTTTGACATACGTTGTCAAAAATGTCTTTTCCTGTTGTTGTCTCATACATGGATTTCATGTCCAATATTTCTTCTGTAACAAACTGGAGTCCACTCCACGGATGAAGATGGCGAGCTGTGCAGTGTCAGTGGTGTCATTACTTTCATCGACAGCAAGGGAGAATGCAACAAAGTCTGTGCCTTTTTCGATCAGCTGCGTTTTCACACATCCCACAAACTCGATCAACAACTGTATTTCTGCTAAAGCTTACCTTTGCAATCATCTGCTTTTTGTCTGAACACAAGACGTCACACACATTCATCATGCAGCGCTTCAGAAACTCTCCTTCTGTAAATGGTTGGCCTGATTTTGCGATCTCCTCCGCCACAATAAAACTTGCTTTCACAGCAGCTTCAGTTCGTGATTTTGCTTTGGTGAAAAACATCTGCTGTGATGTTAGATGCCTCTTCAATTTTTCTACCTTCTGTAGCTTCTGCTCTGCATTCAGGTTGTTTAACTTGTCTTGATGTTTAGTCTCTTAGTGCCGTCTCAGATTATATTCTTTGATCACAGCCACATTATCTCAACAAATTAGACACACAGGTTTACCGCCAATATCAGTAAACATATATTCAGCCTCCCAGCGGCTTTGAAAGACTGTTTTCAGAATCAACTTTTCTCTTGGTCATTTTAAAGGCTAGCTTTGATTTAAAAAAAGATTGTGCATCTGCCGACAGACGCTTGATTTATATCAGGTTAGCCGTAGCGGAAAAGGTGATTAATATCAGGGCACTACACTACTTTCATTTCTTATGCGCTAATCCAAAACGAACATCTGAACGTCGCTAGGTCACTATAAAGACGAACAGCCACTCACTACACACACTTTCGTTTCCGCTTATTCTGATCGAAGCAAGAACTTTCTCAGGTAGCCTATCATTCGGCAAGGCTGCTAATTACGGAATTTAATTTGCACTTTATATTGAGGCCATAAAAAATATTTTTGCCTAAATTTCTCTCTCGGGCCGAATATATTTGTACGTCGGTTGAGACCTCTGGGGCCTGATATGATTGTACGCCGGCCCTTGAGTTTGATACATGTGCTCTAGAGGGTGAATAATAGTGTATAAAACTCATTCATTCATTAAGTAGCATAGCCTTTGCAGAACCTCGCTCCCGTAACAACCTTCCGGAAAATTTCACACCCATCTGGAGATCATCCGCTACATCCTACACCCATCTTCTCATTGGCCTCCTCTTCCTCTCTTCCCAGGCATATACCCCTCCATGATTGTTCTCTACAAACTTTCGTGACGTTTCAAGTGACCAAAATATTTCAATTTGTTTTTGTATTATCGTCTTTAATAGCCAACCTTCTTCAACATTCAGCTCTTGAAGTGTGGATGCATTTGTTCCTTTCTTTATCCAAGATATTTTTAGACCCCATCTGTAACATTTATATTCAAAGGCATTTATTCGCTGTCCAGCTTGTTTAGTAAGTGTCCAGGTCTCACAGGCATATGTTGCAATGGGGAAGATGCATGCTCTTAAACATCTAATTTTTGTAGTTCTATCTGTCCCACTCCACAATTAATGCAGTTGTTTTAGTCTTTGAAGAGCAATAGATATTCGTCTTTTAATTTCTTTCATTGTGTCACCACTGTTGGTAATCAATGACACAAGATATTCGAAATATTCCACCGCCTTGACTTTTTCCTCATTAACATATATTTATTTTTCCATAGTAGTTTTATATGTATGCATTATCTTTGTCTTTCCATGTTAAGGTATAATTTGTGGTTAAGTAATGTATAAAACTGACATCTCAAAATCCTCTAGAGGGGGAATAATGGTGTATACAACTGACATCAGTCTCAAAATCCTCTAGAGTGTGAATGCCATTGGCACCTGGCCGTCTTGACAGACGATAGTTTGTTTCACTGTGCTTCAAAAAGGCTTAATAATTACAACCCATGGCGGTGGCGAATGTGACTGATAAGACCAATTCGCGCTGTAAATGTTCTTCCACAGTGAATGGATGTGAACAAATGGTCATTTTCACCATCATGCACCATCTTAACGTCTCACAGCTCGGTGTCTCCTTTGTCTTTATTTCATTTCTGATATTTGCCCTCCATGCAACACGTTCAGCGGCGACTTGCTCCCAATGTGCATTATCAATGCCTGTATTAATCATGTCCCGCTTACACACATCTTTGTATCGTAGTAGAGGCCGACACTGAGATCTCTTACCCATCTGTAATTCACCAAAAAAAAAAAAGATGTCCTTTGGTATTCTACCATCATCTGCAAAAAGCAACTCTCTGATCCATACCCTCCTAATTTTGGTCTTGGCCTTCAATCTCTGAGCATTGTAGAGGCCGCCATCTGAGCGAGAGTGAATGTATATACCACCATCCTGATCACGAAAGGCATATTTCAGTAGAAGTGAAAAGTATTTCCAAACAGGGTGGGAGCTAGTACACAACCTTGCTTAACTCCACTCTTGATTTAAAATGCATCTGAAGTTGCACCATCAAACTTGATTATACCCTTCATGCCTGCGTGGAACGATTCCACAATGGACAGAAGTGTTGGTGGGCAGCCAATCTTCTTTAGTGCCTTGAACAGACCCTCACGACTGACCATATCAAATGCTTTTGGGAGGTCGATAAAGGCAATGTACAGTAGTTGATTCTGTTCACGGCATTTTTCTTGCATTTGTCGCAATGAGAATATCAATTCAATGGTAGACCGGTTCTGTCAGAAGCCACACTGTGACTCGGGGTAGACTTGATCTCCTAGGACTTGAAGTCTGCGCAAAACAAGTCTGGCAAATACTTTTCCAACAATACACAGAAGTGAGATACTCCTATAGTTGTTATAGGCTCTCCAAACGCCCTTGTTCTTGTACAGTGTTATGATGCTTGAATCTTTGAAATCCTGTGGGACTTGTCCTTCTCGCCAGCATAGCTCTATTAGCTGGTGCATCTGTAGAGTGAGTGTGTCTTGCCCACTCCTGATAACCTCTATTGGAATCCCATCCTTACCTGGGGGACTTGCTAGATGCAAGGTCATTTATAGCATACTTAACTTCTGTTATGGTGGGAAGTGTGTCCAGGTGGTCAAGAGTTGGTAGGGCCTCTTTGGCGTTGAGGGCATCATCCGCTAGTTTGGTCTCACTTGAGTAAAGCTCCAAACAGTGCTCTACCCATCTATCCATCTGCTGTTTTTTTAAAAATCAGTGATGATTTCTCTAGTTAAGGTTTTTAATGGTGCATTTCTTTTGATCATTAGACCACAGGCTTTCTTTATCCCTTCATATCCCTTCATACATGCTTCTGTTGTTTCTCTTATCACTTGCAGTTTGAAAGGACTCACATAAATTGATCCAATAGTCATTTGCACACTGCATGGCAGCCTTTTGCACATCATTCCTAGCTTGCTTCAGCTCACTGAGAGTGTTACGCGTTCTTCTTTCCTTGTTTCTTAAGAGAGCTATCTTCTTTTTATCAATCAAGGGCTGCAGTGTCTGGATGTTTGCCGCAAACCAGTCCTGCCTCTTATGATCCACAGTGCCCTACGGGCCCAAAAACGAATAAAACATCCATCGATCGGTCCAGCAGTCCACCGAACACTTAACCGGAAGTGATTGCTGGACCGATGCAAATGAGGTCCTGTAAGGGATGCTTTTTTGTTTGAGGTGAATTACAAATAAAGTACTGATATGTCCCTGGATGTGTACGTCATTTAATAAATATTCGTACTATTGAGTGCATTGACGCGTTGGCGTTTGATTACCGGTGAAGCGACAGTACGTTGAAGTCGTGTGCGAGTCTTAACTGCCAGAGTTTTACAATCTCCTAGACCTCCATGACCGCTACCTGGCGTAGGGGTTAACGTCTTTCTCCGTAGTCCCGTATATTCTCGTGAGAAACGCAGCTGCGTGAGATTCGTAGCGGATCGCGCCGTGTTGGTTACTTACGGGGGTATGTGAGCCGGTCGCTCAGAAAGCAATGGCAAACTACTGAGCGCAATCTTGCCTAGTACATTAACAGCAGCTGAAAAATGTTGGTGCTGACTGGAACGTCCCGTAAGGGATATCCAACCCCCCAAAAAAGACATACATAAATTTCCATTACATTGCCTTGAGGACTAAGCAGGGGAGAGCCTATGACAGTGAACAAACACAGATCGGGTGTCGTCAACAGCTGTATGCCGACAGAGAGACTGAGGCGATCCTAGTACCTATGGACTGAATGATTCGATGTGCAGTAAGGATTAGCTGTGACCAACTAGCTATAGCTGTTAGCTGACGTTTTATGATCAGCCTAAGAAAATGAAAATGGAAAATGCGTGCTGTGTTTGTATTTGGTTACAATGCAAGATCAGATACATACCTGTTACTGCACCTCCTGTTGTATGTGTATTATCGGCAAGAAGTAATTTTAAGTTTATCATGATGAAAACGAAAACGACTTCTCGCACGGCAGAGAATATATGATCCACATATTTTAATTAATTTCCAGCCAAATATTTCAGTGTGCACAAATCTTGCTCTGTGGCTTTGGCAACCTGTTGTAGCAACCTTACATGTTTCCAGACTTATCCAAGCTGATAAGAAAGAAGCGAAATAAAACGCAACACCAAAATTTCAGAAAATCTGGCCAGCCTGATGAACTAACTGAACATCGATCGATTACTAAAAGCCTTGATTATCGAGACAAGCAGGTAGTAAAACAAGTCGTGCTGGCTTTCACACCTGTAAACGTTTCCTTTGTCATTACCGCATTGGATATTCAGTAGCAAAATTCAGTTACCTGTGTGTGTGTGTGTGTGTGTGTGTATGGGGGGGGGGGGGGGGGGGGGGTTAGTTCATTTAGAATATGCGGTTTGATACCGCCATCTGCAACTTTCTTATACGGCTGGGGATTTTTTACAAGAATCAGAATAGTGATATCACAGTTAGTGAGCTCGAGTATCTAGTCTTCTCGGACAAGGTCGGAAAACTGGAGGTCCTGTGTTACGCAAGACAAACATCTGACGGCATTGAAAAATATCAGAGAGAATCTTATGACCTTATCACGTGCCTTGCCAAAATGACGTGATCTTTCATGTCTCTCCATAGATCTCGATCCTTTGATTTTGTCATAGCACTCCCTGGGGTGAGGGGAACCTGCTATCACACTTTAACAACGGGATGTCTTTAGCCTCGGGACTTAGGTGCCCTCAGTCCACAAAACCCCTTCAGCCCTTGAATCACTATCTCCCTCGCTAACAAACCAGGGACGTTACCCCTTTCAAACCTCGTCCTGAATATATGACACAACTCTGGTATCTAACCATGATAACATGATGGTGTATTATACAAAATGAATGAAGAGGATGATGTTGATTTCGAGATAGGCCTCTCGGTATCTATGCGAGACAAGACATGGCAATGTTCGAGTAGCCTAAAGGAGGCGGTGTCACTTGTGACATATATGTCATCATCTCGCAGTCTTTTCCAGCAGACGTTGCTAGGACACGCTATCTGAAGAGTAGAGGCTATTAAAAAGCCCGACGGGAGAATTAATGAAACGAAATTTCGTTTCGTTTTAAGACAATTGATTGGCCGCGCCCCGGAAACACAGGCTTAATCTAGACAAAGGCTTGGTAGACAAAGCGGTCTGGTCAATCGCCATGTTTCTCCAATGTTAGCGGGTGACCCATTGTTAATGGGTTAATTTAAAGCCCACTTATTCTCTGCGTTTTAGGTGAGCATTATATTATATACAACATATCATGTTATGTATTAGGATAAATGCTTTGTGGCAACTAATATCATGATTGAAGTTGTGTGTGTGAAAATTAGGAGAATCGCTTTCATTGAAATGTTGGTTACGTCACACAGCCTGGACATCGCCATGTTGTCCAGTCAGCCTTCATAAAGCTTACAATATAATCTTGCTATGAGTCATTCTTCTGAGATGATTTTGTGAACTTACTTTATTCCTAAATGCTTATTTTTCACAACTGGTCTCTGTGTTATAAAGTGTTTTTTTCCTGAGTGCATATTTTGTATTTCTGCTCATTATGATGGAGAAATATTACTATCTCACATTTGTGTACAACTTAATATAGGTTGTTAGATAGAGAGAGAGATATATTCTCGCTTGACTTTTCATGGCACTAGGAGTTAATCTGTTTGTTTACATTGTTGTAAATATACAGAGGTGGGATTGTCTTGTAGTCCTTTTTCATAAATGATGATGATGAGGATGATGCAAAGGAGATGACGAACTGGTAGCTAAACTTCGGCCATTATCAGTGGTACTTACATAATGCTGTTTGTAACTATGGAAAGGAGATTTATGAATTGTTTACATGAGGGACAGTGTCTCATGAACTTTTTCATGGTGTGGACAGCCCGGTACTATCAAAATGTTTGGATGGATTAGGTGGTGCGTAACCCCTCAGGAAGCTCCAGTATCAGTCCAGAAGAAATGTACCTATTGAATAGATATCTCACTCACATTTGGAGTGAGACAAAACTCTACAGTAGGCGACAAGTGCTAGGCAACTATTGTCACCTTTCTTTCTTCTCCCCTTTTTGTTCCCTCTAATTTTAATTATGATACATTGGTATCAGAATGTATGGTTTATTATGATCCATTGTTATCAGAATGTATGTTTTATTATGATACATTGTTATAAGAATGTAGATTTTATTATGATACAATTATCAATGTTTGGGTTGTATTACTAATCTATATCGACCCTGTTCTTCTTCACTCTAATATGGGGTAGAGATGGCGGTGGAGATTGGCACTAGTCACCCTGCTTCGCACTGGATTTTTAGTAACTTGTTGGATTTAGAGGCAGGAAACTGGGATATCGCCCCTTAATATTCTACAAAGAGTGCTGGTTACTGCTATCACCCTGAAAACCCGAATGTCAATGCCTGGGGAAAAAACTAAGGGGAATTTTAAAAACACTCCTGATAACCTCTATTGGAATCCCATCCTTACCTGGGGGACTTGCTAGATGCAAGTTCATTTATAGCACACTTAACTTCTGTTATGGTGGGAAGTGTGTCCAGGTGGTCAAGAGTTGGTAGGGCCTCTTTGGCGTTGAGGGCATCATCCGCTAGTTTAGTCTCACTTGAGTAAAGCTCTAAATAGTGCTTTAGCCATCTATCCATCTGCTGTTTTTTTTTTTTTTTTTTTTAAATCAGTGATGATTTCTCTAGTTAAGGTTTTTAATGGTGCATTTCTTTTGATCATTAGACCATAGGCTTTCTTTATCCCTTCATACATGCTTCTGTTGTTTCTCTTATCACTTGCAGTTTGAAAGGACTCACATAAATTGATCCAATAGTCATTTGCACACTGCATGGCAGCCTTTTGCACATCATTCCTAGCTTGCTTCAGCTCACTGAGAGTGTTACGCGTTCTTCTTTCCTTGTTTCTTAAGAGAGCTATCTTCTTTTTATCAATCAAGGGCGGCAGTGTCTGGATGTTTGCCGCAAACCAGTCCTGCCTCTTATGATCCAGTGCCCTACGGGCCCAAAAACTAATAAAACATCCATCGATCGGTCCAGCAGTCCACCGAACACTTAACCGGAAGTGATTGCTGGACCGATGCAAATGAGGTCCTGTAAGGGATGCTTTTTTGTTTGAGGTGAATTACAAATAAAGTACTGATATGTCCCTGGATGTGTACGTCATTTAATAAATATTCGTAGTATTGACTGCATTGGCGCGTTGGCGTTTGATTACCGGTGAAGCGACAGTACGTTAAAGCCGTGTGCGAGTCTAACTGCCAGAGTTTTACAATCTCCTAGACATCCATGCCGTCTACCTGGCGTAGGAGTTAACGTCTTTCTCCGTATTCCCGTATATTCTCGTAAAAAATGCAGCTGCGCGAGATTCGTAGCGGATCGCGCCGTGTTGGTTACTTACGGGGATATGTGAGCCGGTCGCTCAGAAAGCAATGGCAAACTACTGAGCGCAATCTTGCCTAGTACATTAACAGCAGCTGAAAAATGTTGGTGCTGACTGCAACGTCCTGTAAGGGATATGCAACCCCCAAAAAAAAGACATACATAAATTTCCATTACATTGCCTTGAGGACCAAGCAGGGGAGAGCCGTATAACAGTGAATAAACACAGATCGGGTGTCGTCAATAGCTGTATGCCTGCAGAGACACTGAGGGGATCCTAGTACCTATGGACTGAATGATTCGATGTGCAGTAAGGATTAGCTGTGACCTATGAACTGAATGATTCGATGTGCAGTAAGGATTAGCTGTGACCTATGGACTGAATGATTCGATGTGCAGTAAGGATTAGCTGTGACCTATGAACTGAATGATTCGATGTGCAGTAAGGATTAGCTGTGACCTATGAACTGAATGATTCGATGTGCAGTAAGGATTAGCTGTCGATGTGCAGTAAGGATTAACTGTGACCAACTAGCTATAGCTGTTAGCTGACGTTTTATGATCAGCCTAAGAAAATGAAAATGGAAAACGCGTGCTGTGTTGGTATTTGGTTACAATGCAAGATCAGATACATACCTGTTACTGCACCTCCTGTTGTATGTGTATTATCGACAACAAGTAATTTTAAGTTTATCATGATGAAAACGAAAACGACTTCTCGCACGGCAGAGAATATATGATCCACATATTTTAATTAATTTCCAGCCAAATATTTCAGTGTGCACAAATCTTGCTCTATGGCTTTGGCAACCTGTTGTAGCAACCTTACATGTTTCCAGACTTATCCAAGCTGATAAGAAAGAGGCGAAATAAAACGCAACACCAACATTTCAGAAAATCTGGTCGGCCTGATGAACTAACTGAACATCGATCGATTACTAAAAGCCTTGATTATCGAGACAAGCAGGTAGTAAAACAAGTCGTGCTGGCTTTCACACCTGTAACGTTTCTTTGTCATTACCGCATTGGATATTCAGTAGCAAAATTCAGTTACCTGTGTGTGTGTGTGTGTGTGTGTGTGTATGGGGGGGGGGGGGGGGGGGGGGGGGGTTAGTTCGTTTAGAATATGCGGTTTGATACCGCCATCTGCAACTTTCGTATACGGCTGGGGATTTTTACAAGAATCAGAATAGTGATATCACAGTTAGTGCGCTCGAGTACCTAATATTCTCGGACAAGGTCGGAAAACTGGAGGTCCTGTGTTACGCACGACAAACATCTGACGGCATTGAAAAATATCAGAGAGAATCTTATGACCTTATCATGTGCCTTGCCAAAATGACGTGATCTTTCATGTCTCTCCATAGATCTCGATCCTTTGATTTTGTCATAGCACTCCCTTGGGTGAGGGGAACCTGCTATCACACTTTAACAACGGGATGTCTTTAGCCCCGGGACTTAGGTGCCCTCAGTACACAAAACCCCTTCAGCCCTTGGATCACTATCTCCCTCGCTATCAAACCAGGGACGTTACCCCTTTCAAACCTCGTCCTGAATATATGACACAACTCTGGTATCTAATCATGATAACAAGATGGTGTATTATACAAAATGAACGAAGAGGATGATGATAATTTCGAGATAGGCCTCGCTGTATCTATGCGAGACGAGACATGGCAATGTTCGAGTAGCCTAAAGGAGGCGGTGTCATTGTGACATATATGTCATCATCTCGCAGTCTTTTCCAGCAGACGTTGCTAGGACACGCTATCTGAAGAGTAGAGGCTATTAAAAAGCCCGACGGGAGAATTAATGAAACGAAATTTCGTTTCGTTTTAAGACAATTGATTGGCCGCGCCCCGGAAACACAGGCTTAATCTAGACAAAGGCTTGGTAGACAAAGCGGTCTGGTCAATCGCCATGTTTCTCCAATGTTAGCGGGTGACCCATTGTTAATGGGTTAATTTAAAGCCCACTTATTCTCTGCGTTTTAGGTGAGCATTATATTATATACAACATATCATGTTATGTATTAGGATAAATGCTTTGTGGCAACTAATATCATGATTGAAGTTGTGTGTGTGAAAATTAGGAGAATCGCTTTCATTGAAATGTTGGTTTACGTCACACAGCCTGGACATCGCCATGTTGTCCAGTCAGCCTTCATAAAGCTTACAATATAATCTTGCTATGAGTCATTCTTCTGAGATGATTTTGTGAACTTACTTTATTCCTAAATGCTTATTTTTCACAACTGGTCTCTGTGTTATAAAGTGTTTTTTTCCTGAGTGCATATTTTGTATTTCTGCTCATATGATGGAGAAATATTACTATCTCACATTTGTGTACAACTTAAATAGGTTGTTAGATAGAGAGAGAGATATATTCTCGCTTGACTTTTTCATGCACTAGGAGTTAATCTGTTGTTTACATTGTTGTAAATATACAGAGGTGGGATTGTCTTGTAGTCCTTTTTCATAAATGATGATGATGAGGATGATGCAAAAGGAGATGACTGAACTGGTAGCTAAACTTCGGCCATTTATCAGTGGTACTTACATAATGCTGTTTGTAACTATGGAAAGGAGATTTATGAATTGTTTACATGAGGACAGTGTCTCATGAACTTTTTCCATGGTGTGACAGCGGTACTATCAAAATGTTTGGATGGATTAGGTGGTGCGTAACCCCTCAGGAAGCTCCAGTATCAGTCCAGAAAAAATGTACCTATTGAATAGATATCTCACTCACATTTGGAGTGAGACAAAACTCTACAGTAGGCGACAAGTGCTAGGCAACTATTGTCACCTTTCTTTCTTCTCCCCTTTTGTTCCCTCTAATTTTAATTATGATACATTGGTATCAGAATGTATGGTTTATTATGATCCATTGTTATCAGAATGTATGTTTTATTATGATACATTGTTATAAGAATGTAGATTTTATTATGATACAATTATCAATGTTTGGGTTGTATTACTAATCTATATCGACCCTGTTCTTCTTCACTCTACATAGGCGCTAGAGATGGCGGTGGAGTATTGGCACTAGTCACCATGCTTCGCACTGGATTTATAGTCAACTTGTTTGGATTTAGAGGCAGGAAACTGGGATATCAGCCTCCTCTAATATTCTACAAAGAGTGCTGGTTACTGCTACTCACCCTGAACCTGAATGTCAATGCCTGGATACTTAACGGATTTTAAATATGCTGAAGGGGATTCCCTACCTCTGGGAACTTAAAGACGGTGTTAAGCTTTTCAATGTCTGCAAAGACATGAGGCATGCCTGGCCTAGATGGATACAGAGTATAACCTCTTCTAAAAGTCACCGCCTAATTCCACATTCAACTGTCATATTCCAGAGGCTCATGGATAGTCTGGAATTCACCATCATTTACCAGTATGGATTTACCAACTGATTGTGTGAACTCCCAGCTTCCTTTGAATCTTCTCATCCATCATATCCCAGACATGGATAATCAAGCACATTGCCAACTCCCGTCAATCAAGTCGTATCTTCAGCTGAAGAAAGAATAACCTACATCTTAACCCAGAGAAAGGGGCTGGAATATTCATGTCCCATTCAAGTTAGTTCTGTCAGGAAATTCTAATGGATTATGTGATGTCACTCCTCATCCAAAGAGATACTGAAAGTGTTTGTGCCTGATCCTGATCGAATCAATCACATGGACTCCTGTGTGTCACGCCACGCCAGAATGCTTCAGACGTATTTATACCTGTCTGTTATATCACCCTGGAACGCTCCTAGCCCAGTGACTTAGCAACTGTGACTTGAGAGATTACAGTATATCCACATTGGATTCATATGGATTACTCCTACATGTTTTTCGCGATGGATATATGATCCAGAAGTGAAAGTTCTGTGTGTGTGTGTGTGTGTGTGTGTGTGTGTGTGTGTGTGTGCAATCCCCAATTTTCTAAATAGGTGGATATATGCAAAGCAGCTGTTTTCCTGGATTATAGAGAGTGTGATTATGGCCAGACTTTTTCTAGTGGATAATGAAGGAGAGGAAGTCATCATCAGACCCACAGGATAGTTCTAGAGACAGATTAGATAGATTTTCTTTATCTATTTCTTTGTATGGATTATTTACTTTGTTTTGTGTTTGACACATGTATTTGATGTGAACCTTTTTTGGGGAAATATTTTTTGGGACTTCTGTTTTGGTTGTATACTTTGTGTGCATTGCCTGAAATATGATAATTTTTCATGCCCATGTCACCATATTCTAGCCAACAGGGTTTGTCCAGAACCCAAATGTTTCCACAATACAATTGTTTGTTTGTTTGGTTTAACAAAGCCTTGCAGTTACTTCATTGTTAACCTGTTGTTCCAAAATTGACGTTTATAGTCCAGTTATTGTTACTGTTATGTGATACAGTGAGTTATTGTTACTGTTATGTGATACAGTGAGTCATTGTACTGTTTTTGTCTAACAGTGGCTGTTTTTCCTCTGTCAATGTAATCCAGGTGTTGCGTCTAACATGGGTTGTTGTCCATCTGTTGTATAATACTGTGGATGTGCATGACAGTGGATACTTGTCATTGTTTATATATATGTGGGAGATTAAATGTGGGGCGGGGCACTTACACATAGACACACCCTCTGGGTAAAGTGATTAGTACTCGGGTGTCTGTGGTAGAACTTCCCGGATCTCCCAGCCTTCTATGGGAAACATTTCTTTTATGTTAGTGTTGAACTTGCACCCTTTTCTGCCTTGTTCAATACCTGGGGGTTACGAGCCAATATATTAATTCCTATAGAGGGCGTGTTTGGGTTTTAGACCCCATTCATACTGAATACCCCTAGCGAAACCTGTCCTTATTCTAATTTATTATATTTACCACCCTACAGTCATCATAATACCAGGTCCAAGTATCACGCTAGGCGGTAAAACCGTTAACCTCACCGAGTATATATCCTGCCTCCGGCCAGGTATAGGCTTCTCCACTTGGACGGGATGGTATGCGTTTCGAACCACTAGGACGTGGGACTTCAGGTTGATGACGTCAATGAAGTCTGGACCACACTCGGGTTAGTGCTAACTACTGTCTCTCGTGTGGCCGGGGAACTAGGACACTTCTCTGAAGTGTCAGGAAGTATCAAGTGCACTGCTGGTCTAGCGAGATGCTGATATCTCAATTACTGGTAGTAACAGTCACAAATGTCCATGCGACTAGCCTAGATCAGCAGACTCATACCGATGATATCACAGCGCAGATACATCCCTGGCTGAATCGAGGCACTGTAGAGAAAGTTCAAAGACGACAATCGTTATTCAACAATATCATAAGCCACCTGGGGGCCAGGCACTGGATAGTGAAGACATCATGGCTAGCTGGCGGGAAGGCAGTCAGTCAGGTTCACATCTGGGATAATAACAACACCAAGATACATGCCCAGGTGGAATCAAGAATAAGGCAATATGTCGATGTCATAGTGAACAACCTGGTATAGTAGACGTGGAGTGGGCTATGTGTTAGCTGATCCGCATACTGAGACGTAGCTCTCGGTTGTAGGTACCTCTCGCTGTGGTAGTAGTGCTCACAGGCTGCTAACACCGGCACTCGCCATAGTCCATATCACTGGACTCGTCACCAGATCTTCACTCTGCTCTCATCAAGGTAGAACCTGTGGAGGACAACACTCAGTGAGAGCAACATGAATCAGACTTAGCAAAGCGGACACAATTAGATTCCGCTTACTCAGACGGATGGACCCTTCCCATAAGGGACCTGACTCCTTCATTGGCTGCTCGAAGAGGTCGAGGACAAACTAGGCCTAGGACCAAAGCGGCAGCCATCCACCGGCATCATCTTTTCCAGACGAACGTAGGGCTGGGTCGAGGTTGGTGTCTGAGAGATGGCCCTATGCTGAAAAACTGCTATATAACATATATGGTTAGTGAGTTAGTTGTACTCATAGACAGAATGGCCCCGAAGGAGGGCCTATGGCAGTACTTCCAAAGCCCCCTTCCCGTTATCGCCAGAGCTTATGTCATACCGTGCCGTAGGTACATTCCAATAGATCCAATCGAATATACAGGGTGATGCCTGTCAGGGTGTGATATAGAGGGAGGAGGATCACTGTCTGTGTTATGGAGCTCAGCGTTGTCCAGGGGATATGATGATGACCTTGAGGATCCCCAGATCAACCGTCAATGCCTGTGGGTCGGCACACCGCGTCCAAAACCTTCACAGCAACACAAAAGGACATGCACTCAGGAACGCACCGTTAAGCGATGATCAGATGATTTTTATTCTCATCAGGATCTTGTGTTCTAACACGGATACAAGCACGCCATCCAGCCGGCAGCACTCAGGCTTTTCACACCTTACTCTGGATGTAGTATTCTCCCGCCACAAACCTCCTTATCATGCTTCCCTGCAGTCCGTGTTGTGTCCCGTACCTTCTAGTGTATGTGTGTGTGTGTGTGTGTGTGTGTGTGTGTGTGTGTGTCTGGAGACTGGTGCTAACGTCCACCGCCAGTCAAGCCATCATGATCTCTCAGTGTGGTCGGTCGGCGTTTGAGACTAAGTGGCCATACTAAAATTGCTCAGCACCTGAGATCGATGTCCGGCGATTGAAAAGTGTTGTGGCTAATCGTGAATGTGTCCGCCGGAGTGAACTACTGTTTGTCAATCGGTGAGAGTGTTAGAGCGTCCTAATGAATTGTCTATACCGATGTACGTGTAGCGCTGAAGTGTCTGTTCTGGATGAAGGCTGAAGCTAGAGTGTATCTAAGTGACAATCGCGTTGTTAATCAACGCGACTTGGTGACGTAGCATTCATCGTGCTACATCGTGCTATACTTTGTTAATTTCTCTATTTTTGTTCACTGATGTGTGTGCACATCAGTTTACGCTCTACACACTTGTCATATACTATATGACAGCTGTCCCCCTCACACACAAAAAAAATGTTTGAAAAACATTTACTCTATCTGATTATTATCAGACCTGTATACAAATGATGGAGGCGACGTAAATTACTCTTAGTCGTAATCGACCTATGAATCCATCGTCGTTGGGACACAGATTGCTCCAATGAGACAGCATATAACGTGTGGACATCAGACACAGGATTAAAACGCAAGCTCATCTCTTATTTGTACGGCTGTTCTCGCGTATATACGAATCGATCACTTGTAAATAAAAACAAGGTCCAGCCGCCGCCAGAACATCTTTTAATTATATGGCTGTTATCGCGTATAAACGTCTGACCCCTCGTAAAACAAATTATAGGCCTCTGTAACCCCGAGCACCTACAGTAACTAAAAATAAAAACGATCTTGTGTTGAATGCCCAACGTCATTACTAGCTACTATGTGCAACTGACTTCCATTTAGCCTGAATCGCAGTATGTCGACTTTACTGTAAGTCAATATTTTCTTTCCCTCATTCGCCACATTCACCTAACATGTCGTTGGTGGCTAACTATTACCGATTTAATTTTATGGTAATGTATTTAAATAACTATATGTGTTCTTTAGATTATACCGTACTATATGTATTTACTATGTATATTTTGGAATGAGTATATTAAAATCTGTATATATTCTCTATTGTATTGTTAATGTTCGTGTGGAATATTTTCAATGGAATGTGTCTCGTTTTTGTTAATTCCCGTGCATGCATTCTTTCTATTCACACGACGCTAGACAATACATATATGTGATTACATATAAGTTAAGCATTTACCTATATGCAAAACGAATGAAATACATAATTACCAATAATAAAATCACGAATTCATAACTTATCAACTATCTATCAACAATTTATATAATAGCATCACTACATAAGTTTGCCGGCTTCCTGGCTTAGAGGTTAGCGACTTCTCTCCGTAATCTCGTATACTCTCGTAAGTAACGTGACGACGGTGAGAATCAGCAGTGGTTCGAATCGGGTCGGTAACTTACGGGGTATGTGAGCCGGCCGCTCAGAAAGCAATGGCAAACTACTGAGCGTAATCTTGCCAAGAAATCAACATACAACTGAAAGATGCTGATGTTGACAGCGATGTCCTGTAAAGGATATGCAAAACATTTATTTATTTACATAAGTTTAGGAATGAAATTGATAACTAATATTCCAATTCATCAATACTACTAAATCTGATAGGAATATTAACACATATAACTTAACTATTACTAACTAACTAAGTAAAATAGTGTCTGTTCATATATATAATATGAATAACTAAGAGTATCTTTTCACATATCAATCAATCAATCAATCATGTGCCATGCCGGAAAGCGTGGGCGGTCATGTCTCGCCATTTCACTCGATCACCAGTGTCGTGGATCAGCTCAGGGTTCCTGTCTCGTCCATGCAATGTGGCCAAGCCATACAGGTATTTTCCTCTCGGTCTTCCTCTTGGTCTGTTCCCTTCGATCTTGCCAGTTGTCACTAAGTTCTCCAATCCATTTCTTCTCATAACATGTCCAAAAAATTTTGACTGTCTACGTCTAATTTCTCTAATCAGTTTACGATTGTTCATTTGTCTCCTGTAGTACTTGGTCATTGGTTTTTCTGTCTGTCCATGGTATTCTTTGCATTCTCCTCAGAAACCACATTTCTGCAGCCATCAGATGCTTTTCAGCTTGACTGTTCATTGTCCAAGTTTCACATCCATACACAAGAACAGGCTCTATGTATCCCCTCAACACTCTTTTTCTCGTTTCAATTGACATCTTTTTATTGGTCAGAATGTTTTTCATCTTGCTAAAGGCTACTTTCGCCATGGCGATTCCTGTTCCAATCTCTTCAAGGCATCTCCCATCAGATGTCATAACTGTTCCAAGATAACTGTACCGATTCACTTGTTGAAGAATATTTCCATGTTTTTCACATATAGCTATTATAAATTAGGCGGTTCCAAACAGTGACTGCACATTACAGTTTATTCTCTTGAAACAGCGTTGAAATCGAACCGTCACATCTTCGGAAATCGAATAGAGTGAATAACAGTCAAAGTTCGTACCACAGGAAGAATAATTACATCCGGCACACGTACATTGTTCATCAACCAGAAACTACGAGCATACCAATATACTCTGAAATAATAATAAAATAGGTGACTAACAATTTACAAATACAATATTATTATGTTTGTTGTATATCAGCAATGTATTACAGTCAGAATACAGCAATAATTAAAATAACACATTATTTTGTTCTGACTCAGTAAGTAATGGAGAATTCACGTATTTCCAAGTAAAGCAATATTATAATCGAATTAATAGGTCTGCAAGATTGTTATCCTTGCCAGGAATATGAGATACAGTAAAGTCATAGTCTTGTAGTAACAATGCCCATCTGTGAATTCTGGCATTCTCAGGTGAACCATCCTTAAAGACTTTCAGTGGCTTGTTATCAGAAATAACCAAGAATTTTTTTACCTAACAGGTATTTCGAGAATTTATTTACAGCTTCTACCAAAGACAGTGCTTTAAGTTCTGAAATCGCATAACGTTTTTGAGTGTCAGATAGCTTCCTACTGGAGTATAAAACCGGATGTAGCAAGCCATTATGCTGTTGTAACAGAATGCAAGAGATAGAATGTGAACTGGCATCTGTCTGAACGACAAAGTCTTTCGACATGTCTGGGATTCTGAGAACGGGCGGAAAACTGAAAATAGTTATTATTTCTTGAAGAATATTCTCATGAGTCTCCGACCATCTAATTTTATTCGGGTTGTTCTTTCTTTAACAGTTCCGACAAATGCTGATGTCATTTCTGCGAAATTCTTAATAAACTTTTGATAGTAATTAATAAGACCTAAAATGGTTTCTGACTTCCTTTCTTCGTTTTTGGCTGACCGAATGTCTAGAATCGTTCGTCACTATTTTTGGATCAGTATACAGAAACCCTTAGACATTTTGTGTTCCATAAAATTGATTCTCTTGAAATGCAATTTCGTCTTACTATGGTTTTACTGTCAGACCGAATGTTCTAATGCGAGTAAAGATCTGTCGTAAGATGTGAGCAATATAAGAATATGTGTAGTTAATACAATTCGACATACGGTTAAAACTAGAGGTAAACGTCTGTTTAATCCCTAACATGTTACTGATAGCTTGCGTGGCCTCAGAAATAAATTGTGAACCCTTGTCAGATAGGATACATAAAGGAAAACCTATTTTCGAGAAAACAACAAGAGAAAAGCATCGACAATGACTGCTGACGTGATTCTCTTAAGCGCTAGAGCTTCTGGCCAACGAGTGCAAGTGTCGACTGCTGTAAGAATGTATCTGTTACCCCTATCGGTTGCAGTATTCAAGGGTCCGACAATATTGACAGCAATCTTCTCGAACAGGCGGGACGATAAATCCGTCGGTTGCACGATTGCCTTAGGATGTCGACCCTTTTGTGACATCTTCTGACATACGCTACATGACTGAACGTACTTGCATATGTCGTTGGAGAAACCCGGCCAGTAAAAATTCGACAAAATTCTGGCGGATTTTCATCGTGCTACAACGTGCTTTACTTTGCTAATTTCTCTATTTTTGTTCACTGATGTGTGTGCACATCAGTTCACGCTCTACACACCTGTCATATACTATATGACAATGCCCCTGTAGCAGAATTCCACACCCCGATCTCCCCTCCCTGGTCTCAGGTCGGGGCAATTAGAACGGTGTCCAGTTCAATATGAACAATTCTGACGCATCGGTCACTTCCCCCGTCGTCCCCCTCTCAGGAAGCCACTATATATTAAGCTGGTCTTCCCTCGAGAGATATTAATTAAAAGGCAGATGTGAGGGAAGCCAAGAAGAAAGCCAGTGGTCGCCCCATAACGTGACACGGAGTTCGACTCCCGATAGACCTTGAAACGACCTCTGAGGTTTCGGCCGACCGGTGCACTCATTTCGTCTTACTCGCCCGGGTTCCTCCATATATTACATGCTATACACGATGCTACTCCTTAATCTACTTCCGGTAGCGCTTCGGGTAACGGTTCCGCCAATTCGGACATGCCGACGCTCGAGGTTATAACGTTGGCCATGTGTGAACTCAGACTACAGGTATCGTTTCCCTGAACCCGATTTGCCCGATCTACCTTGGCTGTAAATAAGCCGTGCGCTGCTAACCTAATAAATATCTTTGCCGTACAAAGCCGTTAAACACGCGTTTGCAACAGGCTTAAATTACAGGCGTAAAACACAAGCCTACAAATGTTCACACCTGACCTACTTCCTCGCGACGGTCAGTACACGCGTCCTCGCAATCTCGCATTACGAATCACCGACACCGAACTACTTAAAAAGGTTGTACACATACCTTCAAACAAACAGCACGACTGTGAATATGGGAGCCGTTGTCAATTCAACAGGACATGATGTCTAAGTTCTTCAAAACTCATCAAGACACGTGTCGTCCCGCTCTCCATCACTTAGCACTGGGCCAAAATGTTCCTTCACAACTGAACTCTTTGTGTGCTTGACGTTCCACTGCGGCTGCGTGCGCATGCGCCCTCCGTATTGGCGGAACTCCGTTTCCGACAAACGGTTTCTAGATTTTTCTTCAAGGACGAGCAATTGCTATGGTCGAGTCATTTTACTGGTTCTTTCCCCTCGACCAGTAAATTTTCCCCAGGCAGAAAATGGTCAAAGGCTGAGTTTCGTGACAGATTTCTGGATCATTTTTTTTTTGGGGGGGGGGGGGGGGGCATAGCCTTACACCATCCATCATTACTTCTCCTGATCTGCCGCTGCCTTTTCTACCGCTGATCTTTCCTTGCCACGGTGTTCTTCAGTGCCCACCCTCTCATTATGTTATTGAAGAATGCAGCTTGTCTCTTTCTTTTAGCTGCATGTAAATGTTTTATTTTCCTTAGGCTCTTCAGGCATATGTTTGATTTTATTGACCTGGTCAAGCACTTGTCCCTTCTATTGTAATATGGCACTTTGATGTTATCTTTCTCAGTAATTTAACTCTGTTTTCCTGATACACAAATTAAGAATTGCTCTTTCAAAATCTAGATACTGGAATAGCATCTTCTCTAAATGTCCGGTAGCCTGAACCTTCTGTGGGTATGTGAAGTGCTGTGGGTATGTGAAGTGCTGTGGGTATGTGAAGTGCTGTGGGTATGTGAAGTGCTGTGGGTATGTGAAGTGCTGTGGGTATGTGAAGTGCTGTGGGTATGTGAAGTGCTGTGGGTATGTGAAGTGCTGTGGGTGTGTGAAGTGCTGTGGGTATGTGAAGTGTTGTGGGTATGTGAAGTGTTGTGGGCATTGGAGTGCTGTTGGTATGTGGAGTGCTGTGGGTATGTGAAGTGCTGTGGGTATGTGAAGTGCTGTGGGTATGTGAAGTGCTGTGGGTATGTGAAGTGCTGTGGGTGTGTGAAGTGTTGTGGGTGTGTGAAGTGCTGTGGGTATGTGAAGTGATGTGGGTATGTGAAGTGTTGTGGCTATGTGAAATGCTGTGGCTATGTGAAGTGCTGTGGGTGTGTGAAGTGCTGTGGGTGTGTGAAGTGCTGTGGGTGTGTGAAGTGATGCGGGTGTGTGAAGTGATGTGGCTATGTGAAGTGCTGTGGGTATGTGAAGTGCTGTGGGTATGTGAAGTGCTGTGGGTATGTGAAGTGCTGTGGCTACGTGAAGTGCTGTGGCTATGTGAAGTGCGGTGGGTATATGGAGTGCTGTGGGTATGTGAAGTGCTGTGGGTGTGTGAAGTGCTGTGGGTGTGTGAAGTGCTGTGGGTATGTGAAGTGCTGTGGCTATGTGAAGTGCGGTGGGTATATGGAGTGCTGTGGGTATGTGAAGTGCTGTGGGTGTGTGAAGTGCTGTGGCTATATGAAGTACTGTTGCTATGTGAAGTGCGGTGGGTATATGGAGTGCTGTGGGTATGTGAAGTGCGGTGGCTATGTGAAGTGCGGTGGCTATGTGAAGTGCGGTGGGTGTGTAAAATGCTGTGGCTATGTGAAGTGCTGTGGGTGTGTGAAGTGCTGTGGCTATGTGAAGTGCTGTGAGTGTGTGAAGTGCTGTAGGTGTGTGAAGTGATGTGGGTATGTGACGTGCTGTGGTTATGTGAAGTGTTGTGGGCATGTGAAGTGCTGTGGACATGTGAAGTGCTGTGGGCGTGTGCAGTGTTGTGGGTATGTGAAGCGTTATGGTTATGTGGAGTGTTGTGGGCATGTGAAGTGCTGTGATATGTGAAGTGCTGTGGTATGTAAAGTGCCAGGATTATCACATTTGTGGTGAGTGCAAGGAGGAATAGATCGCCAGTTTCCGCCTCCGGTATCGGACGTCGAGAGCTGACATGGAGGCAGTAGCATTCAGTTGGTAATAATGCATGGTCCCTCTACTTCTAGTCCTCTGTTGGTGAGCTGGTGGTATCCCGGAGATGGTAAATGGATATTGAAGTCATCAGCTGTGACTGTTTTCTTCACTTTAACCCGAAGGCCGGTAAACTTGTGACACATTCAGGTGAGACAATTCATTATCACATGTAACAGGGATGTTTGTGCAGCGTGTATTATTTGCTGCCCTTTCCACGTCTGTTTAGCTGCGTGAAAAAAAAAAACAGGATGTAGTATCTATCATTATAAACATATCGGCAGGTCAGCATGGTCGAATGGGTAAGAATGAGTGTTCTTAAACATCCGTTGTGCTGATGCCGAGGTAAGCGGTTCAACCCCTACACTGGACAGTTGGACTAAAATGTTGACCTGTCGTCCTTGACATGGGGACGTAAATTACAAGTACCTCTGGAGTCGGTTCCCCTGATGGCGAGGGACACTGTTTATAGGGAAAGCTAATCCACACGCAAAATTCAGTCCACCATTACTATGAATAGTGTGTACGGATTACGCTTGAGTTTAAAGCGAGCCAACGCAAAAAACAAATTATACACACACACACACACACACACACACACACACACACACACACACACACACACACACACACACACACACACACACACTAACTGACCCGGCCCGGCTTCGCCCAACTCCTGGCGGGGATCTATCTATCTATCTGTCTGTCTGTCTGCTTGTCTGTCTGTCTGCTTGTCTGTCTGTCTGTCTGTCTGTCTGACCCGGCTCGGCTTCACCCAGTCCCTGGTGGGGAGCATCTCATTTAATTCATATAAGTAGTCATATAAGCTCCAGTTCCCGACTATCTGTCTGTCTGTCTGTCTGTCTGTCTGTCTGTCTGTCTATCTGTCTGTATGTCTGACCCGGCCCGGCTTCACCCAGTCCTTGGTGGGGAGCATCTAATTTAATTCATATCAGTAGTCATATAAGCTCCCGTTCCCGACTGTCTGTCTGTCTGTCTGTCTGTCTGTCTGACCCGGCCCGGCTTCGCCCAGCCTCTGGTGTGGAGCATATCATTTAATTCATATAAGTAGTCATATAAGCTCCCGTTCCCGACTATCTGTCTGTCTATCTATCTCACCCGGCGCGGCTTCGCCCAGCTCCTGGCGGGGAGCGTCTCATTAAATTCATATAACAAAATAAAAATTAACTTAAGAATGTCCTTCCACACACCATCCATTATTTTTAATGAAAACTGTTTTTAAATCACCTAATGACTATAGATAACTTCTTTAAACATATAAAGATGAGTTAGAAAATTTTCACTATTTAAATAGATGCATCATTTTTATGAAAACTTTGAAAATGCCTTAAAGATGATATCATTATTTATTATAACTCATATGCCTGTAAATAAATGTAGACAAAGAGTTTATAAATCTTTGAAAACAATGCAACAATCTATATATAAAATATATAGCAATTCTATTAAAAGTTATGCCCCTTGAAATAACTTTTCTTAAGTTAAGTCCCCTAGCTATATATAAATGATAATGTAAATTTAAATATTACATTTTAGTAAGTAAATAGCTGATTGTACACTAACAAACTATGACAGTTGGCTGCACGGGAATGAAAAGAATACATGTAGAAAATTTCATTTCAATCGGATGGACCGTTATCAAACGCATCAAATACATCCCTACACACATACGTACATCGTCTTTTATATATATATATATCGCATAAACCACCACTTCTGTGGAACCACACGCCTTTTTGAATGTGTTTCTTAGTTATATTTTGCTACTACTCTTTGGATCTTGAGATACCGCAACATGCGCTCTGTTTGTGTCTGGGACGAGTATTTTACTCTTCAGCCACCTTTTACGTCGTGTGGACATGATCAGTGTTTGCTAGAGTTCCTCTGGTGTCGGAAGGCTGACTGTTCAAGATGATATCAAGTTTTAGATTTGAAACACAGGTGGCAGATTTTGGGTTTGATGCCTTCTTGTCATGCATTCATTCAGTAGCATGTCCTTTGCAGAACCTCGCTCCCATAACAACCTTCCGGAAAACCTCCCGATCATAAGCAAGATGTCCCGCGTCCGATACACCCATCTGGAGATCATCCGCCACATCCTGCACCCATCTTCTCTTTGGCCTTCCTCTTCCTCTCTTCCCAGGCATATACCCCTCCATTATTGTTCTCTCCAAACTTTCGTGGCGTTTCAAGTGACCAAAATATTTCAATTTTCTTTGATTTATCGTCTTTAATAGCCAACCTTCTTCAATATTCAGCTCTTGAAGTATGGATGCATTTGTTCGTTTCTTTACTCAAGATATTATTAGAACTCGTCTATAACTTTAATATTAAAATGCATTTATGCGCTGTTCTGCATGTTGTACGTAAACAAAACATTCACACATCAATGGTGCACAACTTGGTCTACGGAAAAGAATCCATTACGTACATCTGTCCAGTCGCCACGTATGGCTCTGAAATATGGACAATGGATAAACGTAATGAGAGAAGATATAATGTGGTGTTACTGAAACACGATCAGAACTTGCTGGATTGAAAAAAACTTACAAATGAAAGTGGTTTGAAAAAAATAGTAAAGGATTAAGAAGACTCTTTATAGGCATGACAAAAGCGAAGTTTCTAATGGCTTGGTTACCCCCTACGACATGAAAACACACCAAAGAGAGTTTGGCAAATCTCATCCGTGGTGGTTAGCAGTGTTCCCTATCCTACTCTCATCCGTGGTGGTTAGACGTGTTCCCTATCATATCCTCATCCAAAGTGCCACATTATGATCTGCATGGTCTTAAGGGTTGGAAGATGCTTAGTTTATCTCATCAGTTTTTTTTTTTTTTTTTTTTTGCATATCCTTTACAGGACATCGCTGTCAACACCATCATCTTTCAGCTGCATGTTGATTTCTTGGCAAGATTACGCTCAGTAGTTTGCCACTGCTTTCTGAGCGGCCGGCTCACATACCCCGTAAGTTACCGATGCGATTCGAACCACTGCTGATTCGAACCGTCATCACGTTACCGACTAGAGTATACGAGATTACGGAGAAAAGTCATAACCTCTAAGCCACGAAGCCGGCTATCTCATCAGTACATGTCATTATTATCCAGGTAAGCATCGAACCGAGGCACTGAAATTGTTATGTACAGAAGATGTATTTCATGGACAGAAAACAAACAACTGGAGAAGTCCTAAAGAAGTAGCGAATAATAAGAGAGCTAGTGGAAGTATATAGAAACAAGCATACGTAGATATATCTATGTAGACATACATGGAATTGAAAAGAAATGGTTAAAACATTTATACACAAACGTTAACATATGTTTAATTGCAGTCTTACATATAATTAAATAGAACGGCACTGGACAACTATGTTGTTGTTTGTCCATCAAGAATCCTTCCAGTGGGATTGAAAGTATGGAGCCTTGAGTTCTAAGATGGCTGATAAGGCATATTTTGGCTCGAAATGTTCTTTGACAATGTGGGCAAAGAATGCTTGACGTTCCAGGAGGAGGATCTCCTGCAGTGGTTTTTCTGTCCAGCCTTTTCTTCATAGCTCTTGCAGTCCTGGTTGCTTCACAAGTGACTGCACCCTTGCGTAATGATGTACGCCACGAATTTCGGTCTTTGGCAGCAGTCTCCCAAGTGTCATGATGAATTCCAAAAGCTTTTAGTGAGATCTTCAGAGTGTCTTTAAAGCGTTTCCTCTGGCCGCCTTGGGAGCGTTTACCACAACGCAGCTCGCCAGTAAAAAATTCGTTTAGGGAGCCTGTGATCTGGCATGCGAGTCAAGTGACCAGCCCAGCGAATCTGATTCTTCATTAATAGAGTGTGGATACTGGGCATGGACGCTCTTTCTAGGACTTCAGTGTCTGGGATCTTGTCTTGCCATTTAATCTTCAATAGCTTCCTAAGGCAGACTGTGTGGAAGTGGTTTAATTTCCTAGCGTGTCGCTGATAAACAGTCCAGGTTTCACAAGCATATAGCAGTGTGGATAATACGACTGCTTTGTAGACTTTCAGCTTTGTTTGCAGGCTTATTCCATTTCTGTCCCATACATTCTTGTACAGTCTGCCAAAGGCCGCGCTGGCCTTGGAGATTCTTGCATTCACTTCGTCATCAATTGTGGCAGCTTGTGACACAGTGCTGCCAAGATAGGTGAATTTGTCCACAACACTTAGTCTATGATCATTCACTTTGATATTCGGCACGGTGTGATTATTCCCTGGAGCTGGCTGGTACATAACTACAGTCTTCTCCAAGTTGATATTGAGCCCAAAGTTGGCACAGGCATATGAGAAAGCTGAAACATTGTGTTGCATGTCCGCCTCTGAGTTGGCATATAGAGCGCAATCATCAGCAAACAGCAGCTCTCTGACAGTGTCGCTGTTAGTTTTGGTTTTAGCTTTCAGCCTTCTGAGATTGAACAACATTCCATCCATGCGGTAGTTGATGTCTATTCCCATGTTGTTTTTCTCGAAGGCATTCGTCAGTATGACTGAACAACTATAGACTGGAGTGATCAGCACTGAAAGATTACATCTATGTGACGTGAAATGAGAGAATAGATCTCAAGGAAAGCTGACATCGATGTGATACTTAATGAGACAGTAGACAGACATAGAGATATTTGATAAATAAACACATGTATTATTGTTTGGCTCTCATAGAAGTAGGGGACAGAATTAGATACTAGAGTACGCACTAGACCTCAGTCATCACTACGGCCTCTTCCTCTTCAATTACTACAATTACTACTAGTACTTATCTTCAATCTTTTCTTCTTCTTCTTCTTCTTCTTCTTCTTCTTCTTCTTCTTCTTCTACTGCTGCTGCTGCTATTGCTGCTGCTGCTACTACTACTACTACTCTTTAATCACGCCTACGGTTTCTTCCTCTTCAATTACTAATACTATTTCTTCCTCTGTAACTACTACTTCTTCTACTACTATTACTACGCCACGACTTCTTCCCCCTATTCTTCAACAACCAACTTTTGCTATTTGTCTGTTCAATAGAGTGCATCTGAGATCTTCATCAGTGGCCTACATTTGGTCTTGTCGTGGCCAGATGTCTGTTCTATATCTGGTATATACTGGGTAATCTTGCTGGATGTGCCCTGGAGTTTGCTTTGGCTTTCCACAGCCTAGCGAACGAAAGACAAAGCTGTCCACAGCCTTCGGAGAAGTGTGCTTTGCGTCCCCAATAGTCTGAAGACCTTGGTCTGTGGTTTCTGCCTGGCTTGGTCATGTTATCATGCTGCGGCCTGTAATCTTCATTTTGTTTCTGCTTCATTTTCTTGTAACCACCAAATCTTAGCCACCATATGCTAGAAACAATTTTCTTTTTCGGATTAATTATAAAAAAAATGTTATAGTATTTATTGTTGGGTCTATTCAGTTTTAAAAGCAACATTAGAAAGAACGCAAGCGAGGAGTATTAACGTGGTTTTAATTGAAACATATAAAATATCACGAAACTGCATGATTTACAAGGATATCACAGAACATGACATCACGTGAATGACGCTTTTAACATATTATTTCATAGAGAAACCACCATTACCAGGTATTTGACATTTACAAAGACAAATGATGCAGACAATACGAGATATTATCGTACATTATCTGAATAATGTCAGCCATTGCATTCAAATGAAATCAGTAAATATAGTAGCGTTTTGACAGTTTTCATAATCTTTTCTTCAGGCTAACACTAAAACACTATAGAAACATCCCTATATTTACTGATTTTAATGTGATCTATTGGGACAGCATCATTTTTACATATGCAACAGAAGAGTTACACAGTATGTGTGTAACAAGCTAAGTGGAGGGTCCCAAATAGCCCTGTCCCAATATTTCAAAATTGTTCTCGTTATAGCCCTGGCTGGGATAGGTCTTTACCTGCCAACCCTCCTCCGTTTTCCCCGGACTCACTGTCACTCTTTCTTTCGACCTAAGGACCTATTTCCTGCAATGTTCTTCTGGCTGATCCATATATATAACACAGTGATCGTTGGAATAAACTAAAACTTGATTTATTAAATCAATAAAGGACAGCACAGGAAAACATCAAGGCAGTTAACACAGATAGTTCTAAACAGACACCACACAGATAAGTTCAGGCACATAGCCTCAAGTAGCCATAGTCACAGACCCAGCTTCAAATACTGTCCGATCTGTCCATATACGTCTCACCCTGTGTGCTGGAAGCTCCTTCCTCCCCGGTACTTGGGTGTAAGTTCCACAGGCTTCTGTAGAATCAAATCCACTGGTTGTTGAGGAATTGTTCATGGACTTAACATATATAGGCTTCTTTCAATGTCCGGAACAAAATGGGTATGCCTGATACTCATGCGTAGACTCAACTTTGATTTTGACTGCTCTCGGGCCTATGTCAATGAAAGGACCCGAGATGCACCATTACTGCAAATTGTCATTGTTTATGGGTATGCAGGATAATCATGCGTAGTCTCAACCAGCATTTAACTGTTCTCGGGCCTATGTCATTTCCTCAAGATATGCCCTTGCCTCTCTCTCAGAGTTAGGCACACCATGTGTGATATGGCTCATACATTGACCTGGCTTCATCAGACGTATTTGGCTCTAGCACAGAAGCTGTGTGGATACTGTCCGATTTGGTCACGTCCAACAAAAGAGGACCCTGGAGATAACAAACAATATTGAGCGACTGGGCGGACTCATGCATCACACAATCCTAAAGACCAATAGGGTCTCAGTTAATATATTTGACATATAGGATCTTGACCGAATGCAGTATATATCATACCTGAATGCATGGGCCTGACCTGTCAGGTAGCCCCTGGATTGGCTACGTCCGGGCTTGAGTCGACCTCCAGCTGGGTGATGTCAGGTTGTCCACCCTAGGAACGTTTTGTCTACAAGACACACATTCCACACTCATACCAAGCCTTTATTATTATTGGGCACATTCATTTCCATGCTTTCCTCTCACTTGCAAACCATGCCTTTCTCGCAACCAAGATCTTGTGGTGTGGTGTGCCCAGCAATCGGTGTGTTTCTCCCCCCTAAGTGGGGTTATATGGCACACCGTGTATTTCCCCATTCAAAGAAGATACTACCCCTCCCGGCCGCCGCTCTCGACTGAGCTGTCGCCCCAATGTACCAGCATTGCCCTGCACAAGCCATAGTGTAGATAAGTTCAGGTTCTCTCAGTAAGATAGAGGAGTCCATTATCCTCCCGACATCATCCTATCAAGTGACAGACGAAAGAGATAGTCCTGTGGCTAGTATCCCCTGGCTCAAGAAGATAGATTCTAGATTGGTGGACCCCATCCCCGTAGCTATCTAATGTGCCTATATCTAAAAGAGAGATGCTACTAAGTAACGGTAAGTGTTGTAGTGTTGGAAGGAGTAACAAAACGCCAACTGCATAAAACGTTGTTTATTTGTCAAGGTTTACAAGCCGCGTCCTTTCAGCTGGTTTCTTAGATGTTAACTGCCTATAACAACATAATACGTCACGATTGAGCATCTCCCACCCCTTTCAGTCTCAATGCTCAATCGTGCTGTATCGGAGTTTTCCAATAGACCCCAATTATACCTACACTGTTACACCTCCCCATGTTACTTAAAGAATTTTCCTTTTAAAGGAAAAATCTTTACTCCTAATCCCCATACTCTATTCCCCTACTTGTCTTTAACCTTCGCCAATACATCTTTTACTCTTCTCCCAGTGCTATGGTCTGTCTACAACCTCCCCATATACTTCTTCTTCGCTTTTTATTTATATAATACTACGGTTAATCCAAGCGGTCCTTCTTTCCTTTTCATTTCCCCAACATTTTACAGTCAACTACATAACCTCCCCATGTTATTCTTCATTTCTGGATCTCTCTGGTTACCTATATCAAATATACATATTATAAGAACAGCTCATAAAATTTCTCATTCTTCACTATTTTGGTTCTTTCTTGGCTCATCTAGTTTCCTGTATCAAATATACACATTATAAGAACAACTCATAAATTCTTTTTCTAAAATTATTACCTTATAAAATTTCTCATTCTTTCAAACCCCAGGACGTACAAAAACAAAGTAGTTAGAAAAAGTAAAGAAGTGGTGCGCACCAAATAAAGAACATAAAGAATGAATATACGACATGACCACATGGACATACAGTAAATGTACATTTAAGACATTCTCCCTTTACCTCCCTTGCCAATAAAAAAAATTTTTGTAAAATAATTTTTTAAAACACCTTTAAGAAATATATTATTGTTCGTTATAAAACAATTTGGCATAAGTTTTCATAAACCTTCTATATTTCACATTGACATTGCCAACCAGAATTCCGTTATCTCACCATGACCCCTGTTCAAAAAACAAAAATTAAATTAAATGGAAAACCAACTTTTAAAATTTTTTTTAAAAA
>JACEFZ010011096.1:0-17328 GCA_014155875.1 Cepaea nemoralis
AAAAATTTTTCGGGATGCTTTCCCTAGCCTTTGACTGTCCCCAGTCTACCTACAAGGCAGCAGGTTTCACGTTGCACTGCTTTGTCAAGCCTGTGGCTCAGTACATCCGATTTCGACAAGCATTTATTCGGGATGCTTTCCCTAGCCTTTGACTGTCCCCAGTCTACCTACAAGGCAGCAGGTTTGTGTGTCTCTTCGTCTGGTCCCTCTCCCTTGACCTGTCCGACATGGGTGGCCCTACCAGTAGCTGTGCTACCGTCGGCATAGCTCTTGGGGTCATTGGGACGCACAAGCCCCTCTACCTCGTCACGGTGGACACACAGCAGAGGGGATTTTTCTGTATACGTAATAAGCACTTCTGTCTGGACTGCATTATCATCTTTAGAATTATCATACACTTTCCTGTTTATTTGTATGCTCTTGTTTTTCGAGCAGCTGTGATATTCGTATTGTGCTCTCCGCCTTAATTTTTATCATTGTAGTGTTATGCTTGTGTAATTTCATATTGTGAATGTTAGGTTATACTACTATGGATGTTGTTATGTTCACATCTTTTATTTGCAATTATTAGTATTTTTTTATTACAATGATGATGTCATAAACATGAATTGTTGTTCTTGTGATAATATCATTTCTATATTGATGTCTATCTTTAACACTGTTCCCCGTTGTCTTAAATGCGTTGTATTTGTTCATATATTCCATTAGTTGTCTCATAGGTTGTTCATATTCCCTGCACTTAAGTAGATAATGGTGTATTGTATTTTGCTTCTGACATTCATCGCAGTTCCCCTTTTTCTTGTTTAGCTGCCTGTTCTTGAATAGACATCGGCGATAATGAATCTGCAATGCTTACTGACGTCTCATACTTGGATGGCATACAATTTTCTTACACTATTCTTAATTGTCCAGCTGTTTAAGATTTCCACATTCATGATTCTATTTCCCTACTCTGCATCTCTTGCCCAGTATTTTCCCAGGTGAGGTTAATTGTTATTTCTGCTTCTTCTTTTAATAATATAACCCACACATTTTATTTATATTTTCCTGATGCTTTTGTTGAATGCTCATGTAAAACCCGCAACTGTCAATAACTCAGCGATTGTTTTCATTAATGTACTGATATTCTCAACATTCTTCTAAAATTAAAAAAAAATAAATATCCGCTGTCTCCGGTTTAATCATTACTCGTGATCACCAGTATCCATCATTAACAATAATAGAAAGGAACAGCCCGTATTCACTGCAGAACTTCTTTGACGTTAAGGCAGTTTTGGTAGTTGATGGTATTTCACTCCACCGAGATGGCCTTATCATGTTATCTTCTGCCTTTTAATATATATATATATTGGGTGTTGATACCACAGTCTATCCGATAACATTGTTTCTTACTCGGTCTCGGATAGTTAAGTTAGCGGTTCTTCTCAAGCATCTCATCTCGCAGGTTGATTTTGCGCACGTATTGACTTGGATATGGGGATTCTTTTCTTTTCCTGTTTGTTAGTGGTCTTTCGGCTATCTGTGTGTAGCTTATATATTGAGGCGATTGAACTGTTTGACGTTTACACCTTTACTATATAAGTAATGAACTGGATTGTGCGTGCTCTTAGAAACTAGCCTACATTCAGTTGTGTTATTTGCTCACGTTTAGTGATAATCCCTTCTTTTCGCTATCCCCCATTACCGTATCTAAAAGGGTTGTAGACTACTTTCCGACGCCTCTACTGTGTCGGGGTGTTCTTAGAATATTTATATTTTGACCTACAACTTTATCTCTTTCAAAGTGTTTTATGTTTCTGAGAATTAAAGAGAATCCTTAAAGACACATTTACATGGCTGAACCATATGATGCTAGACCCATGTGTTTGTAGACTAGTCGTGACTCCAGGTGTGACGTGGCATCACTTCCCAAGACATCTCCTGACATCCATTTTAGGGTGAATCTGCCTGGCAGCCCAGGTGTGGTATACGTCATCAGCCATCACCACATTTAATGGAGACGGAGAAAAACCGGTCTAGGCAGACGCTCCTTATAAGGACTGGGATAAAAGTTGAAATGAGCATAAAGATTGGATGGCGATGTCGCGGCCTGGCCAGCTGGAAACCCGCCTGAAAGTAGTTGTCACTTGTGAGAAAATTGTCAAAGAAACAAGTCCCTTTCATAACCTGGGAAGGTATCCTAGTGCCCAATCTCGCCTTCTGCACCACCGCAGAGGGCTGGATGGTGGAGTTACCTGAAGCCCATGGTGCCTAGCCCTATTGTCTTGTCAACAGTGGGCTAATGAAGAGTTGGGATCCTGAAACCTGACTGGTAGGAGGGTCTCCATTTCTCTCAAGATAGAAGAGGAATGATGATTGTACATAATGCCCACCACCTCATGGTCACTAAGCCTGACAGCCCAACATCTTATCATCTGTCGTACAGTGTATGTTGGATTAACATCATGAGGAATCGGACCAACGGGTGAAGTAAGAGGTTGTGATGCTCAGATATTAGCCTGAACACCAGGGGCAATAACATCATGATATATGAGTTAGGAAACTCACCATGTAAGGTCTTCAAGAGATGTTACTTGTTATAAAGAATGATTGCCCTACCTCAACACCCTTGGGTGGTACACCAGATTAGGTAGCCTCTAAGTGCTCAACTGCTAGTTTCCTATCAGCAAAGTCCAAGAGGATGAAGAGTAGTTGGTTAAATCCCCATGAGGTTGATTACAATATCTATTTCTTGATTATTGAATGGATAGGGAGGAGAACTATTTTCAGTATTTTCTGAGGGATATGGCTGTCTTTATGTCCAACAGTTACTCAGAGAGTGGTGCCAGCCCTGTTCATAGTTTACAACCAGTTATGTAGAGAAAGCTGCACTAATATCACCGAGTGTGAGATGGCCTCATTGACAGGAGACTGGTCGTGCTGAAATGGGTTGTTGACAAAAGTTGAGTTTCTGATATTATTAACCAGAGCTGCTGGACTGTCGTCATCTTTTTTCATTGTATTCGATGATGTAGGGAATTACCTTCTGCCCAGTCTGAAGAGGACCTTCTGAATTGTTTGACTGACCCCAAACCTCAGCTTCACTGGGCCATATAGGCTACTCAGATCTCAGGTCATGGTTATGTCATTTCGGGATCTCACTATGAAAGCAAATAACAGGGTTGAGCCAAGATTGTTGACAGTGCTGTTGACTTTCCCTAAATCAAATCATTCATGGAATGGGATATGTTACAGAAGAAAAAGATTCCCAGTGCAGTTGAGAGGACATATCATTTAGTTAAGACTCTTTTGGTGAATTTATAGGATGAGAGACTGTTATTATCAATATGCAGATAGATTCGAAGAATTATTGATTTAATAATTTATGCATTTGCTGGCTGGACATTTTGGGGAAAATATCAGATGGTATACACTGATTTTGTCATTCGTGTGTTTGTAATTGGTGGAGGGAGATTTAATATCCCCAGGCTAGACAGAGAATTTCCCGAAAACCCATCACGTGTTCTAATTAAATGGTTGGGTTGAAACCTGGAGTTTGTGTTTATAACTTGTAGAAGATTTGTTCAAAAGTAGGTGTTCACATTTGTTATGTAATACTATGTTACATTAAGGTTTGATCATGGTGAGCAGGGATCCATACACATGGACCAATTATAATTCTATATAGAGTGAGTTTTCTTTCTCTAGGGATCTATGGTAGACTTCCCTGATCATTTCGCCTTCCAAAGGAGGCCCTTTCTTTACAAAAATTGTGTAGGACTTGAATACATTAGGTTCTGTCTTTCACACTGGGGATTCGGAGCCATTCATAGGCTTCCTAAGGAAGGATGATTAATATTGAAACCCATCCGAGATATCCCAAGTCATACGACCCACACTTCTCATTAAAAAAAAAAAAACAACCTCACATCAGGTCAGTTTTAAAATCCGTGTCGATAAGAATTCGAACCAACGACCACCCGGCCGACAAGCAAGCATCTAGCCATTACGTTACCGTGCCCTTTTTTCTGGTTATTGTCTTTGCAAATGTTGAAGGGATGACGTAATAAGACACACTCCTGTCTATTTCCTCCTTTAATTACGCAAGTAGGGTAATTCTAAAGGGCAAAATGTTATTTTTTAAAAATCGGCATAATGACATTTTCTGGGAAATAGATTACCGGTGTTATATTAAACACTCCATTCATCGAGTGCTTATTGATCTGGCCAATGCCCAAATCTGACAAGAAACAAATGAAAACCGTAAACTTGATTAGAGAAATTAGACGTAGACAGTCACAATATTTTGGACATGTTATGATAAGGAATGACAAGGACATAATTGAGAACTTTGTGACAACTCGCAAAATTGAGGGGAATAGAACAAGGGGAAGGCAGAGAAGTAAATACCTGGATGGCTTGGCCACGTGAAATGGTCGAGACAAGAAAACTGAGCTGATTCACGAGTCTGGTGATCGAGTGAGATGGCGAAACATGAAGGCCTACTAGGCATAACGCATGATGATGATGATTGATCTGGTATATGGAACCAGCACCATATACCCAATAGGCTACATAGCGTGAACAAGGGACCGTTGCTCCCACTGTCATATACTATTTGACAAACGATATAGCAAACAGCGAATCAAATGGGAGGGTACAAGTCTTATCTTGGTGCGAGAAATGTAACCTAAAGACTAAATGTCATTACAGGCAGACCAGGCCCTAAGCCTTGGTCCGCAACTGTTTTAGAATGCAAGTTCCGACAGACGGACAGTTAGAGCATTGATTTGCTAATCTGGCAGCTTCTGCAGCTTGTCTTGTTCCAAACGTTTCGGTGTTATAGTGTGTTTATTTTTGTCTGCTCCAATATAAAATTCCATACCTCAGTAACCAACTGAAGGAAAATGTAGAGATTTAGCATACAACCTTATCATTATTTCCACCAAACAAAACAATTTTTGTTCTAGAGATTTTACAGCAGATTTCAAAGCTTGTTTATACGTTATATAATATATATATCTTCTTATATATAAAAGGCGATCTCCGTCTGTCTGTATGTCCGTATGTCCTTTATGCGCTCGCGAACGGCCCATCCGATTGAGATGAAATTTTCTACACGTCTTCCTTTCATTCCAGCGCAGCCCACTGTCATATTTTCTTAGTGTGAAATCGGCTGCTTACCCAATATTATTTAATTTTCCATTTTTCATTATAATTTCATATATCTCAGGGGACCTAACTCTGTAAAAGTTATTTCAAGGGGAATAACTTTTCTGTATACCTTATAGTCATATTGTGGCATCGTTTTCAAAGATTTATAAACTCTTTGTCCATAGTTATGTACCGGCATATGAGTTATAATAAATAATGATACAATCTTTAAGGCATTTTCAAAGTTTTCATAAAAATAATGCATAATGCATAACATTGTAACTCATCTTTTTATGCTTAAAGAATAAATACATAATAATTACCTTATCTCTATCAAGTTTGAAGATTTATATTTCTTTACACTGTCGCCAACTCTAAGAAGACATGGAACAACTTCAGCCATTATTACATCTACAGGCATATGCGTTATATTCCTCCTCCTTCTCCTCTCCCCTCCTCCACCTCCTACCCTCTTCCTCTTCCCCTCCCTCTCCCTCCTCCATCCTCCTCTTCCCTCTTTCTCCTCCTCCTCCCTCCTCCTCCCTCTTCCTCCTCCTTCCTCCTCCTCTTTCCTCCTCCTCCCTCTTCCTCCCTCTTCCTCCTCCTGCCTCCTTGCCCTCCTCCCTCCTCCTAATCACTCCTCTTCCTTCCTCCTCCCTTCTCCTCCTCTCTCCTCCTACTCCCTCCTCCTCCCTCTTCCTCCCTCCTCCTCCCTCCTCCTCCCTCCTCCCTCTTCCTCCCTCTCCTCCTCATCCCTCCTCCTCCCTTCTCCTCCTCCCTTCTCATCCTCTCTCCTCATCCTCTCTCCTCCTCCCTCCTCCTCCCTCTACCTACTTCCTCCTCCTCCCTCCTCCTCCTCCCTCCACATCCTCCTCCTCCCTCTTCCTCATCCTCCCTCCTCCTCCTCCCCTCCTTCTCCTCCCTCCTCCTTCTCCCTCCTCCTCCATCCTCCTCCCTCCTCCTTCTCCCTCCGCCTCCTCCCTCCTCCTCCTCTCTCCTCCTCCCTCCTCCTCCCTCCTCCTCCTCCATCTCCCTTCTCCTCCTCTCCTCCTCCCTCCTCCTCCCGCCTCCTCCTCCTGCATTCTTCTCCTCCCTCCTTCTCCCCTCCTTCTCCTTCCTCCTCCCTCTTCCTCCTCTCTCTTCCTCCTCCCTCTTCCTCCTCCCTCTTCCTCCTCTCTCTTCCTCCTCCCTCTTCCTCCTCCCTCCTCCCTCCTCCCTCCTCCTCCCTCCTCCTTCCCTCCTCCTCCTCCTCCCTCCTCCTCCACCTCCTCCTCCCTCCTCCTGCCTCCTCCTGCCTCCTCCTCCCTCCTCCTCCTCTCTCCTCCTCCTAATCCCTCCTCCTCCCTACTACTCCTCCTCCTTCCTCCTCCCTCCTCTTCCCTCCTCCTCCTCTCTCCGCCTATCTCTTCCTCCCTCCTACTCCTCCCTCCTCCTCCCTCCTCCACCTCCCTCTTCCTCCTCCCAGCTCCTACTCCTCCTTTTTCTTCTTCTTCTGCTGCTGCTGACGCTGCTCCATTTACCCAAGTTAATTGTTGGGGAAGATGTAAAGATCTTTCAAGTGCTCTTTCTAATGCTTTTTGTAAGTTGGTCTTCGTTTATCTAAGGTTGTTCTAACTGCAACCAATAAATGATTAGACAGACAGACAGACAGACAGACAGACAGACAGACAGACAGACAGACAGACAGACAGACAGACAGTCGGGAACGGGAACTTATATGACTACTTATATGAATTAAATGAGATGCTCCCCATCAGGGGCTGGGCGAAGCCGGGCCGGATCAGACAGACAGACAGATAGACAGACAGACAGACAGATAGATAGTCGGGAACGGGAGCGTGAGCTTATATGACTACTTATATGAATTAAATGAGATGCTCCACACCAGGAGCTGGGCGATGCCGGGCCGGGTCAGACAGACAGACAGACAGACAGACAGAACAGACAGACAGATAGTCGGTAACGGGAACGGGAACTTATATGACTACTTACATGAATTAAATGAGATGCTCCCCACCAAGGAACTGGGCGAAGCCGGGCCGGGTCAGCTAGTATATATATATATATATATATATATATATATATATATATATATATATATATATATATATATATATATATATATATATATATATATATATATATATATATATAATTTATATATAAATGTGTATATAATTTACGGGTCAGAGATGAAATTCGTAATTTTAAATGTATTACAGCGTAGCCAGACAATCAGAGTTCAATGTTGAATATTTTACGTTTTTCACGCGATTGGCTTTATGCCAAGAACCCCGCGCAGTTTAAACTGGGACTGTCGTCAAACTGTGGGTTATTTCATGAAACCTGATTATTATTATTATATTTTTTAAATCTTTCCACTGATCGCTAACAATGGAATGTGTGAATATTTTTCAATGGGATTGAATGCGAAATTTTGTATACACTTCAAAGCATCGCTATGAAGTTGTACACATATTTTTGTATAGAAGCTGATCGCAGGAAACTGTTTTATACTATTACAAATTCCAAAAAAAAAAACAGTGCATGCACTGGGTTTGAGTAAACGGTCATTTCGTCGATAGGTGCAAGAATCTGGAATTAAACCACCACGCAATAACCAAACGGTAGGCAGAAAGGTTATTGTAGACAAATCAAATCAAATCAACTTTATTTTAAAAGGGTAACAAATTGGGCACGCAGGCCCTTCTTACATTTGGCCCTTCCAATCACTCGTCTTTCGTTCATCAAGCGCATTATATATTTACATAGGAAGAAAGATAAACATTGTGAAATGAATGTTGTAAACATAATCAAGACAAATTGCCATTTTATGAGGCCCATCTCCCACCTACCCATACATCACCCCACCAATATACACAACCCCACCTACCCACACACACACACCCAGGGACACATACAAAGCCCACCAACAAACCCATCCCCCTCCTACTCATCCCCCACCCACACACACTGCCCTCACCTGTTCCCCCAACCACAACACATTCGCCACCCACAAACACCCCCCCACCAACCCACACATCACACATACACATCCTAACCCACACATCCTCTCCCCCACCCACACCTCCAACCACCCATCCCCCAGCCACATCTCCATAGACCACATTTTCCCCACCCAAGCACACACATCCCCCACCAACCCACACATCGCAAATCCACTCACACATCCCCAAACCATACACACACATTCCCACCAACTGACATCTCCCTACCCCGACACACATACACATCTCCCTAACCACCTATATATCCCCAATCCACTCACACACCCCACCACCCTCACATACATCCTCCACCCACCCACACATGCCCTAACCCAATCCCCCATCACACACACCCCCACTCGCACATCACACACATCCTCTACCACGCAATATTCCCAACCCACACACCGCACACATACCTCACACCAACATACCCCACACCCACATACCACCATGCATCCCCACCTACACACCACACACATATCCCCTACCCACATACCACACAATATTTCCACCCACACCCACACAAATACCCTTACCCATCCACCCCACATACCACCACCCACACAATATCCCCAACCACCACACACCCCCTAATCACCCACACATATCCCCACCCATACACACATTACCCGCACCCACTACACATATCCCCCACACCACAAAATATACCCCACCCACACACACATCCTCACCCATACCACCACAAACATACCTCCCATCCGCACATCCCCCACCAACACACCGCACACATATACCAAACCCACACACCATACACTTCTCCCACCCGCCATTACATCAACAATCCACCCACACAATCCCCTACCCACACAACCCCGCCGCCCACACATACTTCCCCAAACCATCCACACATCTCCACCCACTCACACATATCCCCCACCCAAACACACATCCCCCACACCCGTCCCATACTGTCACACCATTCCTTGGGGTGAGGGGAAACTGGTGTCACACCTTACTAACGGGAAGTGATCTGCCTGGGACTAGGGAACCTCAGTCTACGTTTACCCCACCGGTCTCTGTATACCTATCTCACTGCAGTCAACCAAGGGATATTACCCTACCCACACATCGTCCTGACTGCATGACTCAACACTCAACTCTGGCATCTATATGGAAACAAAAATGTGTATTGTACAAATGAGGGTGATGATGGTGGGGATGATGATGATGAGATAGACCTATTAACCGATAGAACAGTCCAGACAGCAAGCCTGGGCGTAGCTTAAGGGTAGAGCAGTCATCACTGGAAAGGCTTCGAGTAGACGCCACAGGTCATCCTGTTACTAGATCTCACCAGGGTTGGATAGTCTTCCATCCAGCTCTCGTCTTCGCCCAGATGAAAGGATAATAGTTGGTCGACCTGGACTAGTTCTGGAAAACCTACTCCGTGATGCTCCAAATGAGTGTTCCACACAGATGACAAAATGTTCAAGATCTGGCAGGAGGCCACAATATGAACACGGAGTTGCCCTCTCTGATAAAGTTCAAAAGCGGGTCATAAATATAAGAGCAACTTCTCAGATGATGAGGGGAAATGTTGATGCTGGAGATACAGTCTCTAGACTCCAGCGGATTCATAGGCCAAACTGGCCTGGCACTCAAAGTCAATACAATCTGGTTCTAGCTGGGAGTGGATCTGTCGATAGTTCTGATACAAGGCACAATCACTCCATAAAGGTACTTGCCGTGAGTGTAGTCAGTCTGCAGATATCATAGACATAGTAAACATACTTGGTATTGACGACGGCCAAGGGTTAGTCGGACTCAACCTCTTGTGTAGTAAACTCGGGTGACACATACATGGTAAGATTCATAGTATGGTTCTTTGTCCGCTAATCACGCTTGCCTTGTCCCAATCACTGGACCCGTCACCATCTGATAAGACTTCACTCACGAAGGTAGACCTGCGGAAGACAACACTCAGTGAAAGTATCTAGAACCAAGCTTACCCTGAGCGAGTTCACTCTCACCACCTTCCTCAGCTACATGGACTCTTCACAGGAGAGTCCCAGTCCCTTCATATGCTGCTCACAGGTGCCAGTGAAGAACGGGGTCCAGGACTTGACAGGCTGCTAAGTCCCGCTTTATCTTCCCCGGACTGGAGTATAGCTTGGGCCAAGGTGGCTGGTCACTCGTCACTGAGGTGTCGGCCTACTCTGCAAAACTTCTACATGACATATAGAGTTAGTGAATCATTAGTAATGGTAGGCAGAATGGCCCTGAAGTAGGGCCGGTGGTGAGCATCTGGACCCCTTCCTGCGTCACGCCAATCTCCCTGGTTCACGTCCCTATTACCAGCCAGTGCAGATATAGTACCGTGCCTCAGGTACAAAATCCAAATCCAATAGTATATACATGGTCCTTAATAATTCTCCATGTAGCAGAGATCCACACCCCGTTCTCTCCCTCCCTCCTTAAGGGCCGGAGCATTTAGAACGGTGTCACTGCCCTTATAGGACAGCCCTGTCCTGTCGGTCAATTCTCACACATTGTCCACCTCTCCGGAATAAACTATATTAAGCTGGCAGTCCATTGAGGGACACTATCTATAAGACAGATGAGAGGAAAGCCAAGAAAAGAATCCAGTGGTCGCCAAGTGACAAAGACTTTCGACTCAAGTCACGACCTTGAAACGACCTCCGATAGTTCTATATATCTTCGCACTACAATTGCCTCGCCGAGCTGCGTCGATTGAGCCCGCACATGCCCTAGTATAGGCGACGTCCTACACAACTTCCGCTTTCCTCCTCGTGACGTCATTCCGCATCGACGACGTTCGATTTCAGGAAGCTGGCTCATGTGTGACCTCAAATTACAGCTCTCGTTGTCCTGAACCAACTTAACCCAACCTACAGTAGCTGTGAATAACCCCAGCGCCGCTAACACAATAAATATCCCTGTATTACACTGCTAGCAAATAAACGCTTCAACAGGTTTTGCCTTCAGCCTACGCCAGTAGTCTGTTCACACATGCCCCACTTTCCCGCGCCACGGTTAGTACACACCGCCTATCACTATCGGGTCACTGAGTACCAAAGTTAAATAAACTAAAGGGTACACATACCTTCAGATTGCTGAACACAGTTTCATACTGGAGTAGCTGTAACTCGGCAGGACTAAACGTTGGATTTCTTTAACCATCTTGAGACATCTGTCGCCCCAGCTCTCTCTAATGAAAACACACTGTGCACAAAAGCATCTGTCCACGCGCCCTGACAGCCAGAAACTCTTCTTTGTCCGCCCGGCCTAATCCTCGGCGCATGCGCCAAAACCATGCGCTGTCAGCCGGTGAATCAAATTCACCTGGTCTGGTTTTTAGAATCATCTAGAACGCCAGCCAAAGGGCGGTAATTTTCCAGAGAACCGGGTCGGGCAATAGTAGGGTTGTCTGCCTTATACCACAAGGTCGAATCTATGGCTTCTATCTCGTGACACATACACACATCCCCCACACCCATTCCCACACCCCTACTTTCACCCCCACACATCCATCCACACATCCCACCAACACCCACAAATATCACTACCCACCAACACCCACACACCTCAACCCATCCAAACGCATACCCCCACACACATTCCCCCACCCACACATCCCCACCCACACATATCCCCACACTCACACACATCTTCCACACACACTCACACATCCTCACATCTAGACACATACAAAATGCCTCACGTGAGCATTGAAACTAGTATGAACAAACTCCCACACTTTACTCACACATATACACTGACAATTGTCGTGAGCAGTCTCATAAAAATGTTAAACATGGAGAAAAATGTGTACATAAACAGTGTGTGAAGTAAAAATAGTGATGCTCCCACACACACACACACACACACTCACACACACACACACACACACACACATTCACTCTAACTCATGCTGTCTCTCACTCAAACTACAGTAATGTATATGCGTTTACATTATACATGATAAAATCAAATGTTATTCAACTGATAACATGACAGATGAGAATACACAAACATATGGATTCGCGTGTTACATAACATGCGTATTACATGACATGCATCTGCTCAGCTCTCTCTCTCTCTCTCTCTCTCTCTCTCTCTCTCTCCTCTCTCTCTCTCTCTCTCTGTCTGTATTCTTTCATATACACACACTCACAGGCATGCGCGCGCTGACACACACACACACTAACACATCACCTCTCCCACTGTCTCTCTCTTTCTCTCTCTCTCTCTCTCTCTCATTCGCTCACTCTCTCTCTCTCTCTCTCTCTCTCTCTCTCTCTCTCTCACTATTTCCCCCATTCATTCACTCTGTCCATCTTCATTCACTTTATCTCTAACTCTCTTACTCTCTCTCACACTCATACACAGACAGACACACACCCTCATGCTATCACTCAATGTTTCACTTACCCTAGCGCACTCACTCACTCTTTTTACTCTCTCCCTCTCTCTCTCTCTCTCTCTCTCTCTCTCACTCACTCCCACACATACTCTAACGCTAATTCACTCACTCACACACACTCACTTTCTCACTCATTCACTCCTCACTCATTCACTCACTTACTCTCTCACTCTCTCACACACAATCTTTCACACACACACTCACTCTCTCAATCACACTCTCTCACACATACACATACGCATGAATGCACGCACGCACACACTCCCTCACTCACTCTCACACATACACGTACGAATGCATGCACTGACACACTCCCTCTCCATTTCTCGCTCAATCACTCTCTCCACACACACGCATGCACGTGCGCACACACACATTCTCTCTCTCTCTCTCTCTCTCTCTCTCCTCTCTCTCTCTCTCTCTCTCTCTCTCTCCCACTCGCACACACATATATAGTGAAGAATTATAATTAAACAATTATAATGAACAATTATAACAGTAAATGAATTATGGTGGCATATAGTCGGTATGGATTAAGTATTGAAAGAGTTTTCGGTTAAATGTGTAGGGACTCATTGGAGTTTTCAGATCTGGAGGAAGATCATTCCATAAGTGAGCACCAGAATAGGCGAAACATGTTTTGTATACGTCCAATATAGGCTTTGAGACATGTAACAAATTTAGGCGCTTGCTAGTTCATTGCATTAGATTGAATCAGCGGCAGAAGATACTCTGGGGTATTTTGAGATATAATTTTATTCACTAATGTGGCTTTGTTAAAAAGGAAGCGCTTTCCATGTGGTAGAAGTCTTAGATGCCTGTATAAATTATTACTTTCAACGTGCTTTCTGCCAGAAACCAGACGAATAGCGCGGTTTTGTAGAGAACATATTCGTTTTAAATTAGATTTAGGGCAACCATCCCAAACTGTGGAACAGTAGTCGAGATGTGATTGGATATAGCATGTATAGAATATTTTTCGTGTGCTTTCGTCCAGGAAGTGCTGAATTCTAGCAGGTTGGTAAACCTTTTGTGCTATTTTCTTGGTAAGAACGTGAGCATGAGAGCTCCAGCTCAAATGGCTGTCAATTAAAAGACCTAGTGTTTTATGTTCGTTCACATTAACTATAGGTAACGAGCCCATGCGGAGTTCGAGCGGTGCTCCAGTTATGGCTAGTGTCTGTAGTTTTTGTCTGGTCGTTATTAACATGGATTTGGTTTTGTCGATATTAATTTGCATGCGGTTTTCATTGCTCCATCTAGTAAGATTATCAAGTTCCTTTTGTAAAGAATTCTCTAATTCACTACGGTTTCCTTGACTAGTATATATAGTACAGTCGTCTACAAATAGATCGCAAGTTGTATTGATATATAAAGGAAGCTCATTAATATAAACTGCAAAAAGCAGCGGACCTAGTATTGAGCCCTGAGGCACACCAATATTAAGCTGTGTGGGTCTTGATAGACAGTTGTTGAAGAACACGACTTGTTGTCTGTCGGATAGAAATGACGTGATTATGTTCACCATGTTGGTGCTTGTCTTCATTTGTTTTAGTTTTCTAATTAAAATATCGTGATCTACCATATCAAAAGCATTTTTAAAGTCTACAAACACCGCTCCACAAATTCTACAGCTTTGACAAAGATGTCATAAGGCGAGCTATTATACAAATGCTTTAAAAAGTCGCTTAAAAGTCGACAGGGTCGACTTCATTGCACCGGGTTCTGTCCCCTATGGCTCGGTCTCTTTCCGCATCGCGGAAAGCATCGCACAAAGCACGAACACCGCAGCTCTAGCGACGACCCACAAAGTCTCCGAAAAATTTAACTCTTGAACTGAAGGATGCGGCCGGGAATCAAACCCACAACCTTTGGAGCCCGAGTCAAAAGGCTTGACAACTTCGCCACGGAGACTCCTTAAATTATAAACATGTTGGATTTTATATCCAGGATTATCCAGCATTATAAAAATGCTGGATGCCAAAGAAACAGTGACAGTAAGAAAACTTAGGGTTTGGTTGAGAAAGAACAATAACATAGAGCTATCCAAAACAACTTTGTGGAATATTATAAGGACATTATCTTAACTTTTAGAAAGTACAAGGGAGGTAGAAATATTCTTTGCGAGCAACCGCATTTAGGAGCCATGAGAAGCAAGATACCTACGTGAAATAAAGGAAATGCGCAAAGACAATTATGGCATAGTGTATTTGGATGAAATGTGGATCAATGCGCACCACACAAGTGATAAGGAATGGCAATCAGTGGATGGACAGATAAAGCGATATGTGCCCAGTAGTATAGGACAGCTTTTGGTCATGGCCCATGCTGGTAATACGCATAATGGCTTACAATAGAATGCTGGGCTCGTGTTCATATCAAAGCATACAGACAATAGGGATTATCATAATAAGATTAATGGTAATGTATTTAGAGATTGGCTCGAGAATACTGTGCTTCCATCCCTAGATAGACCGTCGTGTCCAATTATGGACAATGCATGATATCAATGTTGCTACCCAAAGAAGACAAAATACCTACAGCATCGAGCACAAAGGGAGCAATAAAGATATGGCTCCGAATGGAAAACATACCATTTCCAGAAAGGTATTTCTAGCTATAATTGTTGTCCCTTGTAAAACAGACGACAAGAAAGCAAGACATATCAATTGACAAGTTGATAGAAGAGCATCGTCATGGTTGCTTGAGACCTCTGCCGTACCACTCTCATTTTAACCCTATAGAACTTGTGTGGGCTAAAATTAAAGGACAGGTGGCAGCTGACAATACTATATTCAAATTGTTTGACGTCAAGATACTAATCCAGTCCGCGCTATTAAATATTGATAAAAGTTACTGGGAAAATGTGAGGACCATGTGTTGAAAGAGGAAGAGGACTATTGGAGAAAGTATGGGTTGAATTTTACGCAACCGAGAGCAGTCATCAACCTACTGGAATCGTCTTACACAGATTAAGGTCTGAGCCAAAGTCAACATCTAAAAAAGATGCTTTCAAGAACATTCAGAGAGTAGTGCAGCAGAAACTTCGGCACATGCGGGACTCCTGGCTGAGCAGCAAAGCTGATGAAATTCAGGGCTTTGCTGACAGACATGATATGAAATACTTCTACGACTCACTGAAAGCGGTCTATGGTCCTTCATCACCAGGCATAGTTCCCCTCCTCAGTGCAGACGGGGGAACATTGGTCACTGATAAGAAAGAAATCCTCCAACGCTGGGCAGAGCATTTCAGCAAAATCTTAAATGCAGCTTCCTTCTTCGATGATGAAACCATCAACTGCCTTCCTCAAGTTCCCACCAATGAGACACTTGATGACCTGCCAACCATAGTGGAAATAAACAAAGCCATCCAGCAACTCTCCAGCGGCAAGGCACCTGGTCCTGACTCCATCCCAGCAGAGATATACAAGGCAGGTGGGCCGGTCCTAACAGAGAAGCTTCACCAAGTCTTCACAAACATATGGATGAACGAGACCATGCCACAAGATTTTAAGGACGCGTCAATAGTCCACCTTTACAAACGTAAAGAAACCGCCAATCCTGTGACAACCACCGAGGCATCTCCTTGCTTTCAATTGCAGGGAAGATACTCGCCAGAATTCTTCTCAATCGCCTCACAGCCCATCTCGATCAAGGTCTTCTTCCTGAGAGTCAATGTGGCTTCAGAAAAGAACGTGGAACTGTTGACATGATTTTCGCTGCAAGGCAGCTGCAAGAGAAATGTCAGGAACAGAACTGCGAAATGTTCTCCACTTTCATTGACCTTACCAAGGCTTTTGATACAGTCAGCAGAGAAGGACTGTGGAAGATTATGGCAAAATATGGCTGTCCACGAAAGTTTGTCCAAATAGTGCGGCTATTTCATGACGGCATGCAGGCAAGAGTACAGGAAAATGGTGAACTGTCTGAACCCTTTCCTGTCACCAATGGAGTGAAGCAAGGATGTGTCCTGGCACCAACACTGTTAATCCTCATGTTTTCAGCCATGTTGATGAATGCCTTCGAGAACGACGACACTGGAATAGACATCAACTACCGTATGGACGGAAAGTTATTCAATCTCAAAAGGCTGAAAGCTAAAACCAAAATTAACAGCGGCACCGTCAGAGAGCTCCTGTTTGCTGATGATTGCGCTCTATACGCCAACTCAGAGGCGGACATGCAACATAATGTTTCAGCTTTCTCACATGCCTGTGCCAACTTTGGGCTCAATATCAACTTGGAGAAGACTGTAGTTATGTACCAGCCAGCTCCAGGGAATAATCACACTGTGCCGAATATCAAAGTGAATGATCATAGACTAAGTGTTGTGGACAAATTCACCTATCTTGGCAGCACCGTGTCACAAGCTGCCACAATCGATGACGAAGTGAATGCAAGAATCTCCAAGGCCAGTGCAGCCTTTGGCAGACTGTACAAGAATGTATGGGACAGAACTGGAATAAGCCTGCAAACAAAGCTAAAAGTCTACAAAGCAGTTGTATTATCCACACTGCTATATGCTTGTGAAACCTGGACTGTTTATCAGCGACACGCTAGGAAATTAAACCACTTCCACACAGTCTGCCTAAGGAAGCTCCTGAAGATTAAATGGCAAGACAAGATTCCAGACACTGAAGTCCTAGAAAGAGCATCCATGCCCAGTATCCACACTCTACTGATGAAGAATCAGATTCGCTGGGCTGGTCACTTGACTCGCATGCCAGATCACAGGCTCCCTAAACGAATTTTCTACAGCGAACTGCGTTGTGGTAACCC
>JACEFZ010011097.1:0-60000 GCA_014155875.1 Cepaea nemoralis
GCCGTACAGCTGGCCACGTCGTTCAAGGTCAGGCCTGCCAGGGCCAGGTCGTAGTTGGTTTTGGCGGGAGCATGGCGAATGCTTAGGCGACTGTAACAGCGAGAAGTTATATTATAAAGTTTCAACATGAAGTTACAATAAAACGTTATAACATGAAGTTATAACACGACGTTCAATATACAGTTACAACATCAGTAAGAAGTTACAATACAAAGTTAAAACGTAAGGTTAAACCATGAAGTTACAATATGAAGTTAAACATGAAGTTACAACATGAAGTTACAGCAGGAATTTACAACATAAAGTCACAACAGAAGTTATAACATAAAGTTACACCATGCAGTAACTACATGACGTTACAAAATGAAGTTTCAGAACGAAGTTACAGCACGAAGTTCTGACATGAAGTTACGACATACAATTATACATAAAATTAAAACATGACGTTACAGAACGAAGTTACAACATGAAGTTACAGCACGGTGTTATAAGATGAAGTAACAAAATGAAGTTACAATAGAACATTACAACATGAAGTTACACCACGACATTACAACATGAGGTTACAACACAACATTACAACGTGAAGTTACAACACGACATTACAACATGACATTACAACATGAAGTTACAACACGACATTACAATATGAAGTTACAACACAACATTACAACGTAAAGTTACAACATGACATTACAACATGAAGTTACAACACGACATTACAACATGAAGTTACACCATGTCATTACAACATAAAGTTACAACATGACATTACAACATGACATTACAACATGAAGTTACAACACGACATTACAACATGAAGTTACAACACGACATTACAACATAAAGTTACAACATAACATTACAACATGACATTACAACATAAAGTTACAAAACGACATTACAAAATGAAGTTACAACATGCAATTACAAATTGACGTTACAACATGAAGTGTCAGCACGAAATTACAGTACGAAGTTACAACATAAAGTTACAACATGACATTACAACATGAAGTTACAACACAACATTACAACATGAAGTTTCAACACGACATTACAACATAAAGTTACAACATGACATTACAACATAAAGTTACAACACGACATTACAACATGAAATTACAACACGACATTACAATATGAAGTTACAACACGACATTACAACATAAAGTTAAAACACGACATTACAACATGAAGTTACAACATGCAATTACAAAATGACGTTACAACATGAAGTTACAACACGACATTATAACATATTGTTACAACACGACATTACAACATAAAGTTACAACACGACATTACAACATAAAGGTACAACATGACATTACAACATGACATTACAACATTAAGTTACAACACGACATTACAACATGCAGTTACAACACGACATTAGAACATGAAGTTACAAAACGGCATTACAACGTGAAGTTACAACACGACATTACAACATGACATTACAACATAAAGTTACAACACGACATTACAACATGAAGTTACAACATGGGATTACCAAATGACGTTTACAACATGAAGTTATAACACGACATTACAACATGAAGTTACAACACGACATTACAACATAAAGTTACAACACGACATTACAACATAAAGTTACAACACGACATTACAACATAAAGTTACAACACGACATTACAACATGACATTACAACATAAAGTTACAACACGACATTACAACATAAAGTTACACCATGACATTACAACATAAAGTTACAACACGACATTACAACATGAAGTTACAACACAACATTACAACATGAAGTTACAACACGACATTACAACATGAAGTTACAACACGACATTACAACATAAAGTTACAACATGACATTACAACATGACATTACAACATAAAGTTACAACACGACATTACAACATGAAGTTACAACACGACTTTACAACATGAAGTTACAACACGACATTACAACATAAAGTTACAACATGACATTACAACATGACATTACAACCATAAAGTTACAACACGACATTACAACATGAAGTTACAACATGCAATTAGAAAATGACGTTACAACATGAAGTGTCAGCACGAAATTACAGTACGAAGTTACAACATAAAGTTACAACATGAAGTTAAATCATGAAGTTACAACACGACGCTACAATATGAAGATAGCACATCAAATTGTAAGATAAAGTTTCAAAATAAAAGGTTGCAACAAAAAGTTAAAAACCATGGATTAAAAAATGACGTTGCAACTTTAAGTTAAAACAGAATTTACATAGAATTACAGCAGGGATTAACATGAAGTTGCAGATGAATTTAAACATGTACACCGGTCTTGTACTCTGGTTCGTTGGACTGAATGCCGTTTCCCAAATCTGTACGTACACGACACAGTGATCTAGGTCAGTCCTAATTTATACGGTACGGTGAATCGTATATAGAGCCAGTTGTGTTGTGTGGGCCCGGGCCTAAGCCCCACTCTGAAAACCCGCTGCTGCATTCACGATGTCATGTCTCACCAACATACACACAACATATAGACAACAACAACAGCTCAGAAAATACGGGGGTACGGATATCTGATGTCTCCCAGAACTACACACATCACACATAGAAACCACAGACGGGCCCTCAGTAAAATATGGGGGTAGCGGATATCTGATGTCTCACCAAAACATACACACATCACACATAGAAACCCAGCAGACAGGCTCAGTAAAATATGGTGGTAGGGGATATCTGATGTCTCACCAGAACATACACACATCACACATAGACAACAACAGACGGCTCAGAAAAATAGGGTTAGGGGTATCTGATGTCTCACCAAAACATACCACATCCCTAACAACAGAAACAGGCTCATAAATATGTGGTAGGGGATATCTGATGTCTCACCAGAACATACACACATCACATATAGACAACAACAGACAGGCTCAGTAAAATATGGTGGTAGCGGATATCTGATGTCTCACCAAAAATAAACATCACATATAGACAACAACAGCGGCTCAGTAATTTTGGGTGATAGCGGATATCTGGTTTATCATCAATCATATGTCAGAAACACTAAATAGGCACAGACAAAATTACAAACTATTCAAAAATTAGATGTCGATAGCGGGTTTTCTTTTTGGGAAAACATAAATCTTGTCTCACTGCAAAGAAGAATACATCAGTGCAATATAGAACTCAATATGGGGAAATCGAGAGCGAAAGTTTCGTTTCTCTTAATTGTTTGTGCCAAGTCATAATATCAGGCGGAGGGTGTGTTGAGAGTTGAGTTGAGCTGAGTTGAGACAAGATGAGACATAATATCAGGCGGAGGATGTGTTGAAGTTGAGTTGAGCTGAGTTGAGACAAGATGAGACATAATATCATTTGGAGGATGTGTTAAGAGTTGAGTTGAGTTGAGACAAGATGAGACAAAATGTCAGTTTGAATGTGTTGAGAGTTGATTTGATTGAACAAATGAGACTAATATCAGTGGAAATGGGGTTGAGAGTTGATTGGATGAGACAAGATGGACATAATACGGGTGGAAATTTGTTAGATTTGAGTTGAGATGAACAGATGAACATAATATAAATGGAAGATGTTTGAGATTGATTGAGATGAGACAAGATGAGACATAATATCAGTGAAGATGTGTTGAGAGTTGAGTTGAGATGAGACAAGATGAGACATAATATCAGGTGGAAGATGTGTTGAGAGTTGAGTTGAGATGAGACAAGATGAGACATAATATCAGGGGAGATGTGTTGAGAGTTGACTTGAGATGAGACAAGATGAGACATAATATCAGGTGGAAGATGTGTTGAGTTGAGATGACAAAGATGAGATATAATAGCAGGTGGAGGATGTGTTGAGAGTTGAGTTGAGTTGAGACAAGAACTGACGTCATAGAGCACTTCATCAGCGTCATAGAGTGCACATTTGGCATCGAGCAAGCTGTCACCCTCGTCACTCCGCCACCGTCCCTCAGTCTCTCCTGTCTTTAGTCGATTCAACATGTGCACGTTGTGTCCTGTATGACGATTGTTGTCTGTTCTCTCTGATGGAGTTTGTAATATGCGTCATCTTTCTGGTGCCATGGAAGCTTTCATTCCCACACTGTTCTATACCGGTTTATTATAGTCTCTTATGATCTTATTTCTATATCAACCTCTTTTATGTTATGTCTATATAACCTCTTATTCTGTTATGTCTATATTCATCCATCCATCATGTGCCCCCGCCGGAAAACGTGGGCAGTCATGACTCGCCATGTCCTTGATCACCAGAGTCTGGATCAGCTCATGTTTTCCCGTCTCGACCATGCCATAGTCCAAGCCATCCCGATTTACTTTTCGGTCTTCCCGTGGCTGTTCCCTTCGATCTTACCATTGTCACCAAGTTTTCCAAATTTAAATTTTTTCTCATAACATGTCCAAAAAACTTTGGCTGTCTACGACTAATTTTTCTAATCAATTACGAATCAAAAATTTTCTTTTGTTTCCTGTAGTATTTGGTCATTTGTTTTTTCTGTTGTCCATGGTTCTTTGCATTCTCCAAACCACATTTCTAAAGCCCTCGGGTGTTTTTAACTTTACTGTCCTGTCCAAATTCACTCCTACACAAACAGGGTCTATGTACCCCTCAACACTCTTTTTCTCGTTCAATTGACATCTTTTTTTTGGGCGTATTTTTTCATCTTGCTAAGGGTATTTCGCCATGGCGATTCTTGTTCTAATCTCTTCAAGGCACTACCATCAATTTATGACTTTCCGAGATAAATTTTATCTATTCATTGTTGAGAATATTCCCATTTACTTGTAAATTACATTGTGGTGCTTCTTTCTTCCTAGTGACGACCATAATCTGTGTCTTTTTACAATTTAATTCTAACCCCAGTTGTTCACTGTGTGCAACAACCGCGTCTACTAATTGTTGCAGATCCTGCGCATTGTCTGCAATCAACACTGTATCATCTGCATATCTAATGTTATTGATGTTTCGTCCTCCAATGATGATTCCATTTAAATCTTCTACATTTCTGAAAATATTTTGACTGTATAGGGAAAAAAGATCTGGAGACATTACACATCCCTGTCTCACACCTCTCTTAATAGGCTGATATTGTCCTACTTCATTATCAATCCTTATAGCAGCTTGTTGTTTCCAATAAATGTTTTAAATAAGTCTAATGTCTTTCTCCTCAGTTTGTAGCTCTGCAAGAATATCTACCATGTTGACATGGTAGCCTATTTGTAGTCAATAAAGCAATGATGTATATCTTTGTTTACTTCAACACCTGTGAGATGAGATGCCTGAGGAGAGCTTCCAACTTAACAATCCGAGACCGAGTAAGAAATGCTATTATCAGACAGACAGTGGGATCAACACCTTGTGCCACATTTATTGAAAGACAGAAGATCAAGTGTTTGGCCATGTCGTTAGAATGCAACATCAGCAACTACCATCACTGGCCTTACATCAAAGATCATCTGCGACGAGACCACGAGGAACGTCCAAGAAGAAAATGGAATTGACGACATCAGAGACATTGTACAACACATGGAATGACACTATCCAGTGCCGCCCACCGGGCGCTGGAACGCAAATTATCCTCCCCACGACGCTTTACGGCAGAAGTGGAAGTATGATGATGATGAAGATGATGATGGCTTCTATAGAACGTTCAATAACTGATCGCAGCATATACACAGCATTTACTGTACCCTTTCCTTCTACAAACCCACATTGTTCTTCCCCTATTTCAGGTTGTATTTTCTTTCTCACTCGTTGCATGATAATTCGTAGCAAAATCTTCGTCTATATAACCTATCAGTATGTTAAAAAAGTCGCTTAAAAGTCGACATGGTCGACTTCATTGCACCGGTTTTTATTCCATATGGCTCAGTCTCTTTCCTCAGAGCGGAAAGCGTCGCACAAAGATTGAACTCCGTAGCTCCAGCGACGACCCTTGGGAGTCTCCAAAATAACTGTACTCGTGAAGAAAACGCGGCCCGGGAAACGAACCACATCTTTGGATCCCATAAAACGGCTTTACTATTCGCCACGGGGACTTTTTCATATGTACGCTACGTAACATATTTTCATGTTATGTCTATATAACCGGCACTATGTTATGTCTTTTAACCGACACTCATGTTATGTCTATATAACGGCACTCATGTTATGTCTATAAAACCCACACTCATGTTATGTCTATATAACCGGCACTTATGTTATGTCTATATAACCGGCACTCATGTTATGTCTATATAACCGGCACTTATGTTATGTCTATATAACCGACACTTATGTTATGTCTATATAACCGGCACTCATGTTATGTCTATATAACCGGCACTTATGTTATGTCTATATAACCGCACTCATGTTATGTCTATATAACCGGCACTCATGTTATGTCTAATAACGGACATTGTTATGTCTATATAACCGGCACTTATGTTATGTCTATATAACCGGCACTTATGTTATGTCTATATAACCGGCACTTATGTTATGTCTATATAACCGGCACTTATGTTATGTCTATATAACCGGCACTTATGTTATGTCTATATAACCGGCACTTATGTTATGTCTATATAACCGGCACTTATGTTATGTCTATATAACCGGCACTCATGTTATGTCTATATAACCGACCTTATGTCTATATAACCGGCACTTATGTTATGTCTATATAACCGGCACTTATGTTATGTCTATATAACCGGCACTTATGTTATGTCTATATAACGGCACTCATGTTATGTCTATATAACCGACTATGTTATGTCTATATAACCGGCATTATGTTATGTCTATATAACCGGCACTATGTTATGTCTATATAACGGCACTATGTTATGTCTATATAACCGCACTCATGTTATGTCTATTAACCGGCACTCATGTTATGTCTATATAACCGGCACTATGTTATGTCTATATAAGGCACTCATGTTATGTCTATATAACCGACACTCATGTTATGTCTATATAACCGGCACTATGTTATGTCTATTAACCGGCACTATGTTATGTCTATATAACCGACACTTAAATAACGCTATGTTATGTCTATATAAACCCACACTCATGTTATGTCTAATAACCGGCACTATGTTATCTATATAACCGCACTATGTTATGTCATATAACCGGACTATTATGTCTAAAACCGTTACATTTATGTTATGTCTATATAACCGCACTCATGTTAGTCTATATAACCGACACTCATGTTATGTCTATATAACCGGACTAAGTTATTCTATTATGTCTATATAACGGCATTTATGTCTATAAGTAGTCTTATATACCGGACTCATTTAGTCTATATAACGACATAGTTATGTCATTTTAACCGGCATATGTTATGTCTATATAACCGGCACTGTTATGTCTATATAACCGGCACTGTTATGTCTATATAACCGACACTCATGTTATGTCTATATAACCGGCATAATGTTATGTCTATATAACCGGCATTATTTATGTCTATATAACCGCACTCATTTATGTCTATATAACGGCACTATGTTATGTCTATATAACGGCACTTATTTATGTCTATATAACCGGCACTATGTTATCTATATAACCGGCACTTTTATGTCTATATAACGCACATTATTTAACGGCACTAATGTTATGTCTTATAACCGGCACTCATGTTATGTTATATAACCGGCACTATGTTATGTCTATATAACCGGCACTTATGTTATGTCTATATAACCGGCACTCATGTTATGTCTATATAACCGGCACTCATGTTATGTCTATATAACCGGCACTAATGTTATGTCTATATAACCGGCACTAATGTTATGTCTATATAACCGGCACTCATGTTATGTCTATAAACCGGCACTATGTTATGTCTATATAACCGGCACTAATGTTATGTCTATATAACCGCTCATGTTATGTCTATATCTAACCGACACTCATGTTATGTCTATATAACCGGACTATGTTATGTCTATATAACCGGCATAATGTTATGTCTATATAACCGGCATATGTTATGTCTATATAACCGGCATATGTTATGTCTATATAACCGGCACTATGTTATGTCTATATAACGACACTTATGTTATGTCTATATAACCGGCACTCATGTTATGTCTATATAACCGGCACTATGTTATGTCTATATAACGGCACTTATGTTATGTCTATATAACCGCACTATGTTATGTCTATATAACCGGCACTAATGTTATGTCTATATAACCGGCACTTATGTTATTCTATATAACCGACACTATGTTATTCTATATAACCGGCACTTATGTTATGTCTAATAACCGCACTTATGTTATTCTATATAACCGGCACTTATGTTATTATAACGCACTATGTTATGTCTATATAACCGGCACTAATTTTGTTATATAACCGGCACTTATGTTATGTCTATATAACCGGCACTCATGTTATGTCTATATAACCGCACTCATGTTATGTCTATATAACCGCACTTATGTTATGTCTATATAACCGCACTAATGTTATGTCTATATAACCGCACTATGTTATGTCTATATAACCGACTATGTTATGTTATATAACCACACTTATGTTATTATATAACCGGCACTTATGTTATGTCTATATAACCGGCACTAATGTTATGTCTATATAACCGACACTATGTTATGTCTATATAACCGGCACTAATGTTATGTCTATATAACCGACACTTATGTTATGTCTATATAACCGGCACTTATGTTATGTCTATATAACCGGCACTATGTTATGTCTATATAACCGGCACTCATGTTATGTCTATATAACCGGCACTATGTTATGTCTATAAACCGCACTTATGTTATGTCTATATAACCGGCATATGTTATGTCTATATAACCGGCACTCATGTTATGTCTATATAACCGGCACTTATGTCTATATAACCGGCACTTATGTTATGTCTATATAACCGGCACTTATGTTATGTCTATATAACCGGCACTTATGTTATGTCTATATAACCGGCACTTATGTTATGTCTATATAACCGGCACTTATGTTATGTCTATATAACGGACACTTATGTTATGTCTATATAACCGGCACTAATGTTATGTCTATATAACCGACACTCATGTTATGTCTATATAACGGCATCATGTTATGTCTATTAACCGACACTCATGTTATGTCTATATAACCCACTCATGTTATGTCTATATAACCGGCACTCATGTTATGTCTATATAACCAGCACCATGTTATGTCTATATAACCGCACTCATGTTATGTCTATATAACCGACACTTATGTTATGTCTTATAACCGACCATTTTGTCTTTATAACGGCACTCATGTTATGTCTATATAACCGGACTATGTTTGTCTATTAACCACTCATGTTATGTCTATATAACCGGCACTCATGTTATGTCTATATAACCGGCACTTATGTTTAATAACCGCACTCTGTTATGTCTATATAACGGCACTTATGTTATGTCTATATAACCGCACTATGTTATGTCTATATAACCGACATATGTTATGTCTATATAACCGGCATTATGTTATGTCTATATAACCGGCATTATGTTATGTCTATATAACCGCACTATGTTATGTCTATATAACCGGCATTATGTTATGTCTATATAACCGGCATATGTTATGTCTATATAACCGGCACTAATGTTATGTCTATATAACCGGCACTCATGTTATGTCTATATAACCGGCACTAATTTATTGTCTATATAACCGGCACTTATGTTATGTCTATATAACCGGCACTTCATGTTATTCTATATAACCGACACTTATGTTATGTCCTATATAACCGCACTTATGTTATGTCTATATAACCGCACTTATAGTTATGTCTATATAACCGGCACTTATGTTATGTCTATATAACGGCACTTATGTTATGTCTATATAACCGGCACTTATGTTATGTCTATATAACCGGCCTATTTATGTCTATATAACCGGACACTCATGTTTGTCTATATAACCGGCACTTATGTTATTCTATATAACACGGCACTAATGTTATGTTCTATAATACCGGACACTCATGTTATGTCTAAATAACGGCACTAATGTTATGTCTATATAACCGCACTATGTTATGTCTATAAACCGGACACTAATGTTATGTCTATATAAACGGCACTCATGTTATGTCTATATAACCGGACTCATGTTATGTCTATATAACCGGCATCAGTTATGTCTTATAACCGGACTCATGTTATGTCTATATAACCGGCACTATGTTATGTCTAATAACCGACACTCATGTTATGTCTATATAACCGGCACTATGTTATGTCTATATAACCGGCACTAATGTTATGTCTATATAACCGGCACTCATGTTATGTCTATATAACCGACACTCATGTTATGCTAATAACCGACTATGTTATGTTATATAACCGGCACTCATGTTATGTTATATAACCGCACTCATGTTATGTTATATAACCGGCACTATGTTTGTCTATATAACCGCACTTATGTTTGTCTATATAACCGACACTCATGTTATGTCTATATAACCGGCACTCATGTTATGTCTATATAACCGGCACTATGTTATGTCTATATAACCGACATTGTTTGTCTATATAACGGCACTATGTTATGTCTATATAACCGACACTCATGTTATGTCTATATAACCGACACTTATGTTATGTCCTATATACCGGACACTATGTTATGTCTATATAACCGGCACTATGTTATGTCTATATACCGGCACTTATGTTATGTCTATATAACCCGGCACTTCTGTTATGTCTATATAACCGGCACTTAGGTTATGTCTATATAACCGGCACTAATGTTATGTCTATATAACCGGCACTTATGTTTGTCTATATAACCGGCACTTATGTTATGTCTATATAACCGGCAACTCATGTTATGTCTATATAACCGGCACTAATGTTATGTCTATATAACCGGACACTATGTTATGTCTATATACCGGACACTCATGTATGTCTATATAACCGGCACTTATGTTATGTCTATATAACCGGCACTAATGTTATGTCTATATAACCGACACTTATGTTATGTCTATATAACCGACACTCATGTTATTTCTATATAACCGGCACTTATGTTATGTCTATATAACCGGCACTCATGTTATGTCTATATAACCGGCACTCATGTTATGTCTATATAACGGACACTTATGTTATGTCTATATAACCGGCACTAATGTTATGTCTATATAACCGGCACTAATGTTATGTCTATATAACCGGCACTTATGTTATGTCTATATAACCGACACTTATGTTATGTCTATATAACCGGCACTTATGTTATGTCTATATAACCGACACTTATGTTATGTCTATATAACCGGCACTTATGTCTATATAACAGGCACTTATGTTATGTCTATATAACCGGCACTAATGTTATGTCTATATAACCGACACTTATGTTATGTCTATATAACCGGCACTCATGTTATGTCTATATAACGGCACTCATGTTATGTCTATATAACCGACACTCATGTTATGTCTATATAACCGGCACTAATGTTATGTCTATATAACCGACACTCATGTTATTGTCTATATAACCGCACTTATGTTATGTCTATATAACCGGACACTTATGTTATGTCCTATATAACCGGCACTTATGTTATGTCCTATATAACCGGCACTATGTTATGTCTATATAACCGGACACTTATGTTATGTTCTATATAACCGAAGCGGCACTAATGTTATGTCTATATAACCGACACTTATGTTATGTCTATATAACCGCACTTATGTTATGTCTATATAACCGACACTTCATGTTATGTCTATATAACCGGCACTCATGTTAGTCTATATAACCGGCACTTATGTTATGTCTATATAACCGTCACTTATGTTATGTCTATATAACCGGCACTTATGTTATGTCGAGATACCGGACACTTCATGTTATGTCATATAACCGCACTAATGTTATGTCTATATAACGGACACTTATGTTATGTCTATATAACCGGCACTAGTTTATGTCTATATAACCGGCACTTATGTTATGTCTATATAACCGGCACTCATGTTATGTCTATATAACCGGCACTTATGTTATGTCTATATAACCGACACTCATGTTATGTCTATATAACCGGCACTCATGTTATGTCTATATAACCGGCCACTTATGTTATGTCTATATAACCGGCCTCATGTTATGTCTATAATAACCGACATCTATGTTATGTCTATAGAACCGGATACTCATGTTATGTCTATATAACCGCACTCATGTTATGTCTATATAACGGCACTCATGTTATGTCTATATAACCGGCACTCATGTTATGTCTATATAACGGCACTCATGTTATGTCTATATAACCGACACTCATGTTATGTCTATATAACCGACACTCATGTTATGTCTATATAACGGCACTCATGTTATGTCTATATAACGGCACTCATGTTATGTCTATATAACCGGCACTCATGTTATGTCTATATAACCGGCACTCATGTTATGTCTATATAACCGGCACTTATGTCTATATAACCGGCACTTATGTTATGTCTATATAACCGGCACTTATGTTATGTCTATATAACGGCACTCATGTTATTCTAGTATAACCGGCACATCATGTTATGTCTATATAACCGGCACTATGTTATGTCTATATAACCGGACACTTATGTTTATGTCTATATAACCGGCACTATGTTATGTCTATATAACCGACACTCATGTTATGTCTATAATAACAGCACTCATGTTATGTCTATATAACGGACACTTATGTTATGTCTATATAACCGGCACTTATGTTATGTCTATATAACCGCACTTATGTTATGTCTATATAACCGGCACTATGTTATGTCTATATAACCGGCACTTATGTTATGTCTATATAACGGCACTTATGTTATGTCTATATAACCGGCACTTATGTTATGTCTATATAACCGGCACTTATGTTATGTCTATATAACCGGCACTTATGTTATGTCTATATAACCGGCACTTATGTTATGTCTATATAACCGGCACTTATGTTATGTCTATATAACCGGCACTTATGTCTATATAACCGGCACTCATGTTATGTCTATATAACCGGCACTTATGTTATGTCTATATAACCGGCACATTATGTATGTCTATATAACCGCACTTATGTTTGCTATATAACCGGCACTCATGTTATGTCTATATAACCGCACTAATGGTTATGTCTATATAACCGGCACTAATGTTATGTCTATATAACCGGCACTCATGTTATGTCTATATAACCGGCACTTATGTTATGTCTATATAACCGGCACTTATGTTATGTCTATATAACCGGCACTTATGTTATGTCTATATAACCGGCACTCATGTTATGTCTATATAACGGCACTCATGTTATGTCTATATAACCGGCACTCATGTTATGTCTATATAACCGGCACTTATGTCTATATAACCGGCACTTATGTTATGTCTATATAACCGGCACTCATGTTATGTCTATATAACCGGCACTAATGTTATGTCTATATAAACGGCACTAATGTTATGTCTATATAACGGCACTCATGTTATGTCTATATAACGGCACTCATGTTATGTCTATATAATGGCACTCATGTTATGTCTATATAACCGGCACTCATGTTATGTCTATATAACCGGCACTATGTTATGTCTATATAACCGGCACTATGTTATGTCTATATAACCGGCACTTATGTTATGTTATATAACCGCACTCATGTTATGTCTATATAACCGACACTCATGTTATGTCTATATAACCGGCACTATGTTATGTCTATATAACCGACACTATGTTATGTCTATATAACCGGCACTATGTTATGTCTATATAACCGGCACTATGTTATGTCTATATAACCGACACTCATGTTATGTTATATAACCGGCACTATGTTATGTCTATATAACCGGCACTCATGTTATGTCTATATAACCGGCACTCATGTTATGTCTATATAACCGGCACTTGTTATTCTATATAACCGGCACTATGTTATGTCTATATAACCGGCACTTATGTTATGTCTATATAACCGGCACTCATGTTATGTCTATATAACCGGCACTATGTTTATGTTATATAACCGGCACTTATGTTATGTCTATATAACCGCATCATGTTATGTCTATATAACCGGCACTTTATGTCTATATAACCGCTTTATGTCTATATAACCGGCACTATGTTATGTCTATATAACCGGCACTTATGTTATGTCTATATAACCGGCACTTATGTCTATATAACAGGCACTTATGTTATGTCTATATAACCGGCACTTATGTTATGTCTATATAACCGGCACTTATGTTATGTCTATATAACCGCACTTATGTTATGTCTATATAACCGGCACTATGTTATGTCTATATAACCGGCACTTATGTTATGTCTATATAACCGGCACTTATGTTATGTCTATATAACCGGCACTAATGTTATGTCTATATAACCGGCACTAATGTTATGTCTATATAACCGGCACTATGTTATGTCTATATAACCGGCACTATGTTATGTCTATATAACCGGCACTTATGTTATGTCTAATAACCGCACTATGTTATGTCTATATAACCGGCACTTATGTCTATATAACCGGCACTATGTTATGTCTAATAACCGGCACTAATGTTATGTCTAATAACCGGCACTATGTTATGTCTATATAACCGGCACTCATGTTATGTCTATATAACCGGCACTATGTTATGTCTATATAACCGGCACTCATGTTATGTCTATATAACCGGCACTCATGTTATGTCTATATAACCGGCACTCATGTTATGTCTATATAACCGGCACTAATGTTATGTCTATATAACCGACACTTATGTTATGTCTATATAACCGGCACTTATGTTATGTCTATATAACCGGCACTAATGTTATGTCTATATAACCGCACTTATGTTATGTCTATATAACCGGCACTAATGTTATGTCTATATAACCGACACTTATGTTATGTCTATATAACCGGCACTTATGTTATGTCTATATAACCGGCACTCATGTTATGTCTATATAACCGGCACTCATGTTATGTCTATATAACCGGCACTTATGTTATGTCTATATAACCGGCACTATGTTATGTCTATATAACCGGCACTAGTTATGTCTATATAACCGGCACTATGTTATGTCTATATAACCGGCACTCATGTTATGTCTATATAACCGGCACTATGTTATGTCTATATAACCGGACATATGTTATGTCTATATAACCGGCACTATGTTATGTCTATATAACGGCACTATGTTATCTATATAACCGCACTATGTTATGTCTATATAACCGGCACTCATGTTATGTCTATATAACCGGCACTTATGTTATGTCTATATAACCGGCACTCATGTTATGTCTATATAACCGACACTTATGTTATGTCTATATAACCGGCACTATGTTATGTCTATATAACCGGCACTATGTTATGTCTATATAACCGACACTATGTTATGCATATAACCGGCATTTATTTATAACGGATATTTATGTCTATATAACCGACATTATGTTATGTCTATATAACCGGCACTATGTTATGTCTATATAACCGGCACTATGTTATGTCTATATAACCGGCACTTATGTTATGTCTATATAACCGACTATGTTATGTCTATATAACCGGCACTTATGTTATGTCTATATAACCGGCACATGTTTCTATATAACCCATATGTTATTATATAACCGGCATTAGTCTATATAACCGGCACTTCAGTTATGTCTAATAACGGCACTCATGTTATGTCATATAGACGGCACTCATGTTTATGTTATATAATGGCACCATGTTTATGTCCTTATAACCGCACTTATGTTATGTCTATATAACCCGACACTTATGGTCTTATAACCCGACACTCATGTTATGTCAGATACCGGAAATTATGTGTATGTCTATATAACCGGAACTACTGTTATGTCTATATATCGGCACTCTGGTATGTCGATATAACGGCAAAAATGTTTATGTCTATATAACCGGCACTAATGTTTTATGTCTATATACCGGCACTATGTTATTCTATATAACCGGCACCTCATGTTATGTCATATAACGGCACTCATGTTATGTCTATATCACGGCACTCATGTTATGTCTATATAACCGGCACTATGTTAGGTCTATCTAAACCGTGCACTAATGGTTATGTCCATATAACCGGACACTTCATGTTATGTCTATATAACCGACATCATGTTATGTCTATATAAACCGGCACTAATGTTTATGTCTATATACAACGGACACTCATGTTATGTCTATATAACCGACACTTATGTTATGTCTATATAACCGGCACTCATGTTATGTCTATATAACGGCACTCATGTTATGTCTATATAACCGACACTTATGTTATGTCTATATAACCGGCACTCATGTTATGTCTATATAACCGGCACTTATGTTATGTCTATATAACGGACACTCATGTTATGTCTATATAACGGCACTCATGTTATGTCTATATAACGGACACTCATGTTATGTCTATATAACCGACACTCATGTTATGTCTATATAACCGGCACTCATGTTATGTCTATATAACCGGCACTCATGTTATGTCTATATAACGGCACTCATGTTATGTCTATATAACCGACACTCATGTTATGTCTATATAACGGACACTCATGTTATGTCTATATAACGGCACTCATGTTATGTCTATATAACGGCACTCATGTTATGTCTATATAAGACACTCATGTTATGTCTATATAACGGACTCATGTTATGTCTATATAACGCACTATGTTATTCTAAAATGTTATGTCTATTAACCGGCACTCTGTTATGTCTATATAAACCGGCACTAATGTTATGTCTATATAACGACACTTATGTTATGTCTATATAACCGGCCTAATGTTTATGTCTATATAACCGGCACTATGTTATGTCTATATAACCGGCACTTATGTTATGTCTATATAACCGGCACTTATGTTATGTCTATATAACGGCACTTCATGTTATGTCTATATAACCGGCACCTCATGTTATGTCTATATAACCGGCACTAATGTTTATGTCTATATAACCGGCACTATGTTAGGTCTATATAACCGGCACTAATGTTATGTCTATATACCGGCACTATGTTATGTCTATATAACCGGCACTCATGTTATGTCTATATAACCGGCATTCATGTTATGTCTATATAACCGGACACTAATGTTATGTCTATATAACCGGCACTAATGTTATGTCTATATAACCGGCACTCATGTTATGTCTATATAACCGGCACTAATGTTATGTCTATATAACCGGCACTATGTTATGTCTATATAACCGAACTTATGTTATGTCTATATAACCGGCACTCATGTTATGTCTATATAACCGGCACTCATGGTTATGTCTATATAACCGGCACTTAATGTTATGTCTATATAACCGGCACTCATGTATGTCTATATAACCGCACTCTGTTATGTCTATATAACCGGCACTCATGTTATGTCTATATAAACCGGCACTTCATGTTATGTCTATATAACCGGCACTCATGTTATGTCTATATAACCGGCACTAATGTTATGTCTATATAACCGGCACTAATGTTATGTCTATATAACCGGCACTCATGTTATGTCTATATAACCGGCACTCATGTTATGTCTATATACCGGCACTCATGTTATGTCTATATAACCGGCACTATGTTATGTCTATTATAACCGCACTTATGTTATGTTCTATATAACCGACACTTATGTTATTGTCTATATAACCGGCACTATGTTATGTCTGATATAACCTGACACTCATGTTATGTCTATATAACCGGCACTAATGTTAATGTCTATATAACCGACACTTATGTTATGTTCTATATAACCGACACTTATGTTATGTCTATATAACCGGCACTCATGTTATGTCTATATAACCGCACTCATGTTATTCTATATAACCGGCACTAATGTTATGTCTATATAACCGACACTATGTTATGTCTATATAACCGGCACTATGTTATGTCTATATAACCGACTATGTTATGTCTATATAACCGGCACTCATGTTATTCTATATAACCGACACTATGTTATTCTATATAACCGGGACAATGTTATTCTATATAACCGGCACTATGTTATGTCTATATAACCGGCACTCATGTTATGTCTATATAACCGGCACTCATGTTATGTCTATATAACCGGCACTAATGTTATGTCTATATAACCGGCACTATGTTATGTCTATATAACCGGCACTCATGTTATGTCTATATAACCGGCACTAATGTTATGTCTATATAACCGGCACTATGTTATGTTATATACGACCTCATGTTATGTCTATATAACCGACACTATGTTATGTCTATATAACCGCACTAATGTTATGTCTATATAATCGGCACTCATGTTATGTCTATATAACGGCACTAATGTTATGTCTATATACACCGGCACTAATGTTATGTCTATATAACCGGCACTAATGTTATGTCTATATAAACGGCACTCATGTTATGTCTATATAACGGCACTCATGTTATGTCTATATAACCGGCACTCATGGTTATGCCTATATAACCGGCACTAATGTTTATGTCTAATAACCGGCACTATGTTATGTCTATATAACCGACACTAATGTTATGGTCTATATAACCGACACTTCATGTTTATGTCTATATAAACCGGCACTAATGTTATGTCTATATAACCGACACTCATGTTATGTCTATATAACCGCACTAATCGTATGTTACCCTCATGTTATGTCTATATAACGACACTAATGTTATGTCTATATAACCGGCACTCATGTTATGTCTATATAAACCGACAGCTATGTTATGTCTATATAACCGGCACTAATATTATGTCTATATAACCGACACTTATGTTATGTCTATATAACCGACACTCATGTTATGTCTATATAACCGACACTCATGTTATGTCTATATAACCGGCACTAATGTTATGTCTATATAACCGACACTTATGTTATGTCTATATAACGGCACTAATGTTATGTCTATATAACCGACACTCATGTTATGTCTATATAACCGACACTCATGTTATGTCTATATAACCGGCACTAATGTTATGTCTATATAACCGGCACTCATGTTATGTCTATATAACGGCACTCATGTTATGTCTATATACCCGGCACTTATGTTATGTCTATATAACCGGCACTCATGTTATGTCTATATAACCGACACTTATGTTATGTCTATATAACCGGCACTCATGTTATGTCTATATAACCGACACTAATGTTATGTCTATATAACCGACACTTATGTTATGTCTATATAACCGGCACTCATGTTATGTCTATATAACCGACACTCATGTTATGTCTATATAACCGGCACTAATGTTATGTCTATATAACCGACACTCATGTTATGTCTATATAACCGGCACTAATGTTATGTCTATATACCCGCACTCATGTTATGTCTATATAACCGGCACTTATGTTATGTCTATATAACCGACACTCATGTTATGTCTATATAACCGGCACTAATGTTATGTCTATATAACCGGCACTAATGTTATGTCTATATAACCGGCACTCATGTTATGTCTATATAACCGACACTCATGTTATGTCTATATAACCGGCACTAATGTTATGTCTATATAACCGGCACTAATGTTATGTCTATATAACCGGCACTCATGTTATGTCTATATAACCGGCACTAATGTTATGTCTATATAACCGGCACTAATGTTATGTCTATATAACCGGCACTCATGTTATGTCTATATAACCGACACTCATGTTATGTCTATATAACCGGCACTAATGTTATGTCTATATAATCGGCACTCATGTTATGTCTATATAACGGCACTAATGTTATGTCTATATAACCGGCACTAATGTTATGTCTATATAACCGGTACTAATGTTATGTCTATATAACCGGCACTCATGTTATGTCTATATAACGGCACTCATGTTATGTCTATATAACCGGCACTCATGTTATGTCTATATAACCGGCACTAATGTTATGTCTTTATAACCGGCACTAATGTTATGTCTATATAACCGACACTCATGTTATGTCTATATAACCGGCACTAATGTTATGTCTATATAACCGGCACTCATGTTATGTCTATATAACCGACACTCATGTTATGTCTATATAACCGACACTTATGTTATGTCTATATAACCGACACTAATGTTATGTCTATATAACCGGCACTCATGTTATGTCTATATAACCGACACTCATGTTATGTCTATATAACCGGCACTAATATTATGTCTATATAACCGACACTTATGTTATGTCTATATAACCGGCACTCATGTTATGTCTATATAACGGCACTCATGTTATGTCTATATAACCGACACTTATGTTATGTCAATATAACCGGCACTTATGTTATGTCTATATAACTGGCACTCATGTTATGTCTATATAACGGCACTTACAAACGCAATTCTTAATCCCGCATACCGCATTCGAAACACCTCTGCGGTGATTTGAGCCTCTGCCTCTATTCCTGCTGTTCTGTCGAGCCGTCAGGATGTTTCTCCGTACCTCTGTTCTCATTGTCGTGAGTGGGTGTCCATGACACAGCAAGATCGTTGTATCTAACGAATGAGGGAAGACAACAGAAAGGATTCCCAGTTTCCAGTGTAAGGAAGATTTTGATTGAACATTGATTATGGTCCAATATGGCGGATAGGTGCTTTAAGCTGTTATGGCCTTTTGGGTGTTTCTGCTTATGGCTACGGTTTGCTTATACGTGTGACTTATTTTGGACTGGTAGTGCAGGGTTCTGTCGCCCAGCAACTGAGATAAGTGCGTGGAGCGATACTGGTGACTTTTCAATGTCCTATGTTTTCCGCACTTCGCCATTGCTGTACTTATCGTCTATTGCTGTATTTATCGTTTACTGCTGTACATATCCCGCCTGGTCGTTTCCTGCTCCTTCCAACACCAGGAAAGGCTGAGCCGTGTTTCCGCTAACAGCTTTGTTTGGTGTCGGTTCACTGGTTACATCCACCCTAGGGTAGCCACATCAAGATCTCCTGCACGTCGAAACAGAAACTCAACCTGCCATTGTTTTTCTTTTTGGAAGTTAGCTTCCCAGCCAATGGAAGGATCACCACAGACGGGGAGTGGAAGCTTCCCAGCCAATGGAAGGATCACCACAGACGGGGAGTGGAAGCTTCCCAGCCAATGGAAGGATCATCACAGACGGGGAGTGGAAGCTTCCCAGCCAATGGAAGGATCACCACAGACGGGGAGTGGAAGCTTCCCAGCCAATGGAAGGATCACCACAGACGGGGAGTGGAAGCTTCCCAGCCAATGGAAGGATCATCACAGACGGGGAGTAGAATCTTCCCAGCCAATGGAAGGATCAACAACACAGACGGGGAGCAGAATCTTCCCAGCCAATGGAAGGATCAACAACACAGACGGGGAGCAGAATCTTCCCAGCCAATGGAATGATCAACAACACAGACGGGGAGCAGAATCTTCCCAGCCAATGGAATGGATCAACAACACAGACGGGGAGCAGAATCTTCCCAGCCAATGGAATGGATCAACAACACAGACGGGGAGCAGAATCTTCCCAGCCAATGGAATGGATCAACAACACAGACGGGGAGCAGAATCTTCCCAGCCAATGGAATGATCAACAACACAGACGGGGAGCAGAATCTTCCCAGCCAATGGAAGGATCAACAACACAGACGGGGAGCAGAATCTTCCCAGCCAATGGAAGGATCAACAACACAGACGGGGAGCAGAATCTTCCCAGCCAATGGAAGGATCAACAACACAGACAGGGAGCAGAATCTTCCCAGCCAATGGAAGGATCAACAACACAGACGGGGAGCAGAATCTTCCCAGCCAATGGATGGATCAACAACACAGACGGGGAGCAGAATCTTCCCAGCCAATGGAAGGATCAACAACACAGACGGGGAGCAGAATCTTCCCAGCCAATGGAATGGATCAACAACACAGACGGGGAGCAGAATCTTCCCAGCCAATGGAAGGATCAACAACACAGACAGGGAGCAGAATCTTCCCAGCCAATGGAAGGATCAACACAGACGAGCAGTAGAGCTTCCCAGTCAATGCAAAGATCAACACGAACGAGCAGCAGAATCGGTCTAAAACGCAATGAGAAGTGACAAAATGGGCGTTGCGGCTAAAGCCTTCGTCAGCACGCGAACAACACACATACACTGATACAGTTATATGAATGGCTGTACATCCTCCAGTGAACGATACAGGGGTGGAGTTTACCAGCAACAACAAACTGCCATAACACCTGATAACGAAGTAGATCAGAACCAGTCTGTCAAGAGAGCTGCACCACAGGGACCGACCGTGTACTGTCTGCAGACAAATGTTCCTTGTATAGTGAAAATATGGCAAATGTAGAATGTATAAGAGGAATCACCATCTGAAGACAAAGCATCAATATTATTATATATGCAGATGGTAGAATATTGATTGCTGGTAATGAATAGGATCTGAGTCTTGTACCAGAAAGAAATATCACAATGGAATATTCAAGTAAATGGGAATATTCTTAAATAAGTGAATCCTTACAACTATCTCGGAACAGTCATAACATCTGATGGGAGATACCTTGAAGAGATTAAAACAAGAATCGCTGTTTGCAAAGGTAGCCATTTGCAAGATGAAAAACATACTGACCAATACAAAGCCGTCATTTGCAACGAGAAAAAGATTGTTAAAGAGCTAAGTAGAACCTGTATTTTTGCATGGATGTGAAATTTGGACGGTGAGCAGACAAGTTGGAAACCATCTAATGGCATTGGAAATGTGGTTTCTGCAAATACCATGGAAAGACAGAAAAACCAATGACCAAGCCCTACAAGAAACAAATCAAAAGCCTAAACTGATTTGAGAAATTAAATGTAGACAGACAAAAATTTTTGAGCACGTTATGAGAAGAAATAAACTGGAGAACGTGGTGGCAACTGGCAAGATTGATGGGCATAGAACAAGGGAAAAGCAGAGAAGTAGATATCTGGATTGCTTGGTCGAGACAAACACACACACACACACACACACACACACACACACACACACACATACAATATATATATATATATATATATATATATATATATATATATATATATATATATATATATATATATATATATATATATATATATATATATGAGACTTGATAAATATAAAAACTAATGCAAGCTGAGACAACAAAAATTCAACAAACCTCATGTTGAATGAATCTTCCTACAAGTGACCTCTGAACTCTGCCTATCTCAAGCAACTCCACATCCTTTTGTCTCAGCATTTACTAGGTCAGTGCAAGGGCAATAGATCTGTCGCATTTTCCGTGTCAATGGGAGACAATCACTTGTGTACGAAAGTACGAACAATAAATCTGCTACAGCCATTAACATACTTATCTGAGAGACTTGATTACAGTAGGTGAGACAGTTACAGGTAGTCCTGTGTTACCACATGTAACACCCGTGCGTCCACGGGGCCCTCTAGAGAAGCAAATACGTATCAAGCATGTCGTAAGAGCGAATACTAGCAGAAAGCGTACAAGAGTTACAAAACCTAGTGGAACAGGTAAACAGGCGCAGTGCAGAATGTGGCTTAGGTATTAACATCCAAATAACAAAAATTATAATTATTAGCAGTGGAAAGGAAAGGCCATCAATGAACATCACAGTAAACGGGCAGATACTAGAACAAGTGATAACTTTCTACTATCCTGTACATGTAATAACAGATGATGGCAGAAGTGAAACAGAAATCAAAAGGAAAGTAGGAATGGCCAAAAATGCTGTCAACATTATGAAGTCAGTATTAACATCTACATTTTTTGCATATCCTTTACAGGACATCGCTGTCAACTTCAGCATCTTTCAGCTGATTGTTGATTTCTTGGCAAGATTGCGCTCAGTAGTTTGCCATTGTTTTCTGAGCGACCGGCTCCATACTCTCATAAGTCACTGGCGCGACTCAAACCGCTTCCAGTTCTCGTGCGCTCACGTCAACCACGAGAGTATTCGGGGTTACGAGAGAAAACTGCTAACACCTCGGCCATGGAGACCGGCGTATTAACATCTAGAGAAATTAAAATCGCATTAAAAGTGAGAATTGTCAAATGTTATGTATGTGATTCAACAATACCGCATAGCTCGGAAGTCTGCACAATGAACAAGCAATTAGAAAGCCGAATAGAGGCCTTTGATATGGGGATAAACAGAAGAATATGTTGTATTTCATGGAAACAAACACATACAAATGCAATGGTTCTAGAAAAACTTGGAATGTAAAGAGAGTTGATGAAAGAAATATAAAAGAGACATGTGAAGTATTTCGGTCATGTTAAAAGTCATAACACTCTTATGACAACCATAATGGAGGGTAAGGTTGAAGGCAAGCGAGCAAGAGGTGGACAAGGTAACATCTCCAGATGGACGAACAACAGTTTGCAGACAACCTTCATTGTGGCGATGGCACCAGATTGATTGATTGATTGATTGATTGATTGAAAAGGTATCTGAAGACGCTTTGATAATTGCAAGATATCACAATATTGAATGGCTGTTTGTGATTCTTTCCACAAATGGACCATCTCATCACATGTTATGTGTTTCTTAATGTTATTATTGTTATTATTATTATTTTTATTATTATTATTATTATTATTATTATTATTATTATTATTATTTTTAATGTTACGTGTTCTTTGCAGGACTTTGTGGTCAACCGCAAGATGCGGTGGATTTTCCGGCAACTATAGTTCTCACAAAGAGAACTGATCTGATAAAGGCAGATCGATTAACTCGGCGTGTTATGAGCAGGGGAAACAGGAGTGTGTCGCACAACGGGAGAGTTGGAGAGAAAGAGAAACAGAGATAAACTAAAAGAGAATATGCTGGAGAGTTTGACATCTTGGCATGGAGAAACATCAGTATCAGAAAATATTGACAGTACACGAGACAGATTGCTGTGGACAGACATGATCACCAACGCCACACGGCATGAACGATAAGTAGATTGACAGTACACGAAACAGATTGCTGTGGACAGACATGATCACCAACGCCACACGGCATGGACGATAAGTAGATTGACAGTACACGAGACAGATTGCTGTGGACAGACATGATCACCAACGCCACACGGCATGGACGATAAGTAGATTGACAGTACACGAGACAGAAGGCTGTGGACAGACATGATCATCAACACACATAGCATGGACTATAAGAAGATTGGCAGTACACGAGACAGAAGGCTGTGGACAGACATGATCACCAACACCACACGGCATGGACTATAAGAAGATTGGCAGTACACGAGACAGAAGGCTGTGGACAGACATGATCACCAACTCCACACGGCATGAACTATAAGAAGATTGGCAGTACACGAGACAGAAGGTTGTGGACAGACATGATCACCAACTCCACACGGCATGAACTATAAGAAGATTGGCAGTACACGAGACAGAAGGTTGTGGACAGACATGATCACCAACGATAAACGGCATGGAATATAAGAAGATTGGCAGTACATGAGACAGAAGGTTGTGGACAGACATGATCACCAACGCCACACGGTATGGACTTCAATGCAGTGGCCATGGCACAGTTGGTCTACTGTTTCCCTGGGAAGCTGGTTATCAAAGTTCCTGTCTTGGCCCTGAAGGTGCCATTGGTCTTTTTACTCCAAACTCCTCCAGCAGCGGTCTCAGCTATCAAGAGTCTCAGCTAGCCTCAGTCTCAGCTATCGACAGTCTCAGCTAGCCTCAGTCTCAGCTATCGACAGTCTCAGCTAGCCTCAACGTTTGCTTGGCAGATTCTGCTCTTTAATCTCAGTAACATGTTAAACAATTATACCAACTGCAAGTAGAAAACAATTCAATTTAATTAAATCGTTGATTTACAAGAAAACAACAGCAGCATTTTTGGGACAGTGAATTATTGTATAAAATACCGGGAATTTCTGGGACAACCGAGACGTCTAACAAGCCAGGTTGCAGTGTGTGAATCTAATTATCCGGACATGATGTTGGTGTTTTGTTGTCACTATAACAGTGTTGTCTTAAGGACATGATGTTGGTGTTTTGTTGTCACCATGACAGTGTTGTCTTAAGGACATGATGTTGGCATTATGTTGGTGTTTTGTTGTCACCATGACAGTGTTGTCTTAAGGACATGATGTTGACATTATGTTGGTGTTTTATTGTCACTATAACAGTGTTGTCTTAAGGTCATGATGTTGGTGTTTTGTTGTCACCATGACAGTGTTGTCTTAAGGACATGATGTTGACATTATGTTGGTGTTTTGTTGTCACTATAACAGTGTTGTCTTAAGGTCATGATGTTGGTGTTTTGTTGTCACCATGACAGTGTTGTCTTAAGGACATGATGTTGGCATTATGTTGGTGTTTTGTTGTCACCATGACAGTGTTGTCTTAAGGACATGATGTTGACATTATGTTGGTGTTTTGTTGTCACCATGACAGTGTTGTCTTAAGGACATGATGTTGGCATTATGTTGGTGATTTGTTGTCACCTTGAAAGTGTTGTCTTAAGGACATGATGTTGACATTATGTTGGTGTTTTGTTGTCACTATAACAGTGTTGTCTTAAGGACATGATGTTGACATTATGTTGGTGTTTTGTTGTCACCATGACAGTGTTGTCTTAAGGACATGATGTTGGCATTATGTTGGTGTTTTGTTGTCACCATGACAGTGTTGTCTTAAGGACATGATGTTGGCATTATGTTGGTGTTTTGTTGTCACCATGACAGTGTTGTCTTAAGGACATGATGTTGGCATTATGTTGGTGTTTTGTTGTCACCATGACAGTGTTGTCTTAAGGACATGATGTTGACATTATGTTGGTGTTTTGTTGTCACTATAACAGTGTTGTCTTAAGGACATGATGTTGACATTATGTTGGTGTTTTGTTGTCACCATGACAGTGTTGTCTTAAGGACATGATGTTGACATTATGTTGGTGTTTTGTTGTCACTATAACAGTGTTGTCTTAAGGTCATGATGTTGGTGTTTTGTTGTCACCATGACAGTGTTGTCTTAAGGACATGATGTTGACATTATGTTGGTGTTTTGTTGTCACCATGACAGTGTTGTCTTAAGGACATGATGTTGGCATTATGTTGGTGATTTGTTGTCACCTTGACAGTGTTGTCTTAAGGACATGATGTTGACATTATGTTGGTGTTTTGTTGTCACTATAACAGTGTTGTCTTAAGGACATGATGTTGACATTATGTTGGTGTTTTGTTGTCACCATGACAGTGTTGTCTTAAGGACATGATGTTGGCATTATGTTGGTGTTTTGTTGTCACTATAACAGTGTTGTCTTAAGGACATGATGTTGGCATTATGTTGGTGTTTTGTTGTCACCATGACAGTGTTGTCTTAAGGACATGATGTTGGCATTATGTTGGTGTTTTGTTGTCACCATGACAGTGTTGTCTTAAGGACATGATGTTGACATTATGTTGGTGTTTTGTTGTCACTATAACAGTGTTGTCTTAAGGACATGATGTTTACATTATGTTGGTGTTTTGTTGTCACCATGACAGTGTTGTCTTAAGGACATGATGTTGACATTATGTAGGTGTTTTGTTGTCACTATAACAGTGTTGTCTTAAGGTCATGATGTTGGTGTTTTGTTGTCACCATAACAGTGTTGTCTTAAGGACATGATGTTGACATTATGTTGGTGTTTTGTTGTCACCATGACAGTGTTGTCATAAGGACATGATGTTGACATTATGTTGGTGTTTTGTTGTCACCATGACAGTGTTGTCTTAAGGACATGATGTTGGCATTATGTTGGTGTTTTGTTGTCACCATGACAGTGTTGTCTTAAGGACATGATGTTGGCATTATGTTGGTGTTTTGTTGTCACCATGACAGTGTTGTCTTAAGGACATGATGTTGGCATTATGTTGGTGTTTTGTTGTCACCATGACAGTGTTGTCTTAAGGACATGATGTTGGCATTATGTTGGTGGTTTGTTGTCACCATGACAGTGTTGTCTTAAGGGCATGATGTTGACATTATGTTGGTGTTTTTGTTGTCACTATAACAGTGTTGTCTCTAAGGTCATGATGTTGGTGTTTTGTTGTCACCATGACAGTGTTGTCTTAAGGACATGATGTTTGACATTATGTTGGTGTTTTGTTGTCACTATAACAGTGTTGTCCTTAAGGTCATGATGTTGGTGTTTTGTTGTCACCATGACAGTGTTGTCTTAAGGACATGATTGTTGGCATTATGTTGGTGTTTTGTTGTCACCATGACAGTGTTGTCTTAAGGACATGATGTTGGCATTATGTTGGTGATTTGTTGTCACCTTGACAGTGTTGTCTTAAGGACATGATGTTGACATTATGTTGGTGTTTTGTTGTCACTATAACAGTGTTGTCTTAAGGACATGATGTTGACATTATGTGGTGTTTTGTTGTCACCATGACAGTGTTGTCTTAAGGACATGATGTTGGAATTATGTTGGTGTTTTGTTGTCACCATGACAGTGTTGTCTTAAGGACATGATGTTGGCATTATGTTGGTGTTTTGTTGTCACCATGACAGTGTTGTCTTAAGGACATGATGTTGGCATTATGTTGGTGTTTTGTTGTCACCATGACAGTGTTGTCTTAAGGACATGATGTTGACATTATGTTTGGTGTTTGTTGTTGTCACCTATAACAGTGTTGTCTTAAGGACATGATGTTGACATTATGTTGGTGTTTTGTTGTCACCATGACAGTGTTGTCTTAATGGACATGATGTTGACATTATGTGGTGTTTTGTTGTCACCTATGACAGTGTTGTCTTAAGGACATGATGTTGCATATGTTGGTGTTTTTGTTGTCACCATGACAGTGTTGTCTTAAGGACATGAGGTTGCATTATGTTGGTTGTTTTGTTGTCACCATGACAGTGTTTTCTTAAGGACATGATGTTTGACATTATGTTGGTGTTTTGTTGTCACCATGAACAGTGTTGTCTTAAGGACATGATGTTGGCATATGTTGGTGTTTTGTTGTCACCATGACAGTGTTGTCTTAAGGACATGATGTTGACATTATGTTGGTGTTTTTGTTGTCACCATGACAGTGTTGTCTTAAGGACATGATGTTGACATTATGTTGGTGTTTTGTTGTCACCTATGACAGTGTTGTCTTAAGGATCATGATGTGCATTATGTGTGTTTTGTTGTCACCATGACAGTTTGTCTTAAGGACATGATGTTGACATTATGTTGGTGTTTTGTTGTCACCATGACAGTGTTGTCTTAAGGACATGATGTTGACATTATGTTGGTGTTTTGTTGTCACCATGACAGTGTTGTCTTAAGGACATGATGTTGACATTATGTTGGTGTTTTGTTGTCACTATAACAGTGTTGTCTTAAAGGTCATTATGTTGGTGTTTTGTTGTCACCATGACAGTGTTGTCTTAAGGACATGATGTTGACATTATGTTGGTGTTTTTTGTTTGTTGTCAGCATGTAGTTGGTGTTTTGTTGTCACCATACAGTGTTGTCTTAAGGACATGATGTTGACATTATGTTGGTGTTTTGTTGTCACCATAACAGTGTTGTCTTAAATGTGTGTTTGTTGTCACCATAACAGTGTTGTCTTAAGGACATGATGTTGGTGTTTGTTGTCACCATACAGTGTTGTCTTAAGGACATGATGTTGACATTATGTTGGTGTTTTGTTGTCACCATGACAGTGTTGTCTTAAGGACATGATGTTGCATTATGTTGGTGTTTTGTTGTCACCATGACAGTGTTGTCTTAAGGACATGATGTTGCATTGTTGGTGTTTTGTTGTCACCATGACAGTGTTGTCTTAAGGACATGATGTTGGCATTATGTTGGTGTTTTGTTGTCACCATGACAGTGTTGTCTTAAGGACATGATGTTGACATTATGTTGGTGTTTTGTTGTCACCATGACAGTGTTGTCTTAAGGACATGATGTTGACATTATGTTGGTGTTTTGTTGTCACCATGACAGTGTTGTCTTAAGGACATGATGTTGGCATTATGTTGGTGTTTTGTTGTCACTATAACAGTGTTGTCTTAAGGACATGATGTTGACATTATGTTGGTGTTTTGTTGTCACTATAACAGTGTTGTCTTAAGGACATGATGTGACATTATGTTGGTGTTTTGTTGTCCACTATAACAGTGTTGTCTTAAGGACATGATGTTGACATTATGTTGGTGTTTTTGTTGTCACTATAACAGTGTTGTCTTAAGGTCATGATGTTGGTGTTTTTGTTGTCACTATAACAGTGTTGTCTTAAGGACATGATGTTGACATTATGTTGGTGTTTTGTTGTCACTATAACAGTGTTGTCTTAAGGACATGATGTTGACATTATGTTGGTGTTTTGTTGTCACTATAACAGTGTTGTCTTAAGGACATGATGTTGACATTATGTTGGTGTTTTGTTGTCACTATAACAGTGTTGTCTTAAGGTCATGATGTTGGTGTTTTGTTGTCACTATAACAGTGTTGTCTTAAGGACATGATGTTGACATTATGTTGGTGTTTTGTTGTCACTATAACAGTGTTGTCTTAAGGTCATGATGTTGGTGTTTTGTTGTCACCATAACAGTGTTGTCTTAAGGACATGATGTTGACATTATGTTGGTGTTTTGTTGTCACCATAACAGCGTTGTATTAAGGTCGCATGCTTAGTGACACTTCGCTTAAAGAAGCAGGTTCATGTGGCTATATGCGTAGCAATACTTACAAACGTGACCGGTAGAGGGGGATGGGGGGGGGGGGGCAGACAGTGATGTGAAAATAAGAATACACAAAGCATGAGGAGCTTTCTAGCACTTTATTTTCCTCATCTTTCCTTTACAGGACATTGCAGTCAACACCAGCATGTTTCAGTTGCGATTGATGTCTTAGCAAATTGTAACGTTCAGTAGTTTGCAATTGTTTTCTGAACGACCAGCTCACATACCCTCCGTAAGTAACCAGCGCGACACGATCCGCTGCCGAATCTCGTGCAGCTGTGTTTCGTTCGAGAGTATACGGGTTTATGAACAGTGTCCTTAACTCCGCCCTGGGAGACTAGCTTTCATAGGACTAGGAAATGTCCAAAACTCATAATTTCTAACTGCAGTGTTAAATCGGCACTATTGTATAGGTCAGAAACGTGGAGAACAACTACAGGAACTACCAACAAACCACACACATTCACTCACTGGTGCCAGCGCAAAACATTGCGACTAACATGGGGTGACAGAAACTTCAATGTAGAGCTCATGGAGAGAATCCAATCAATTAAGAGGTCAGGAAAAGACACTAGAGCTGTACAAGACATACACGGAGAACCCGAGGACAATATACGCAGGGAAGTCAATAAGGAAGCCACAAATGGCTGTAGAAAAATAACTAAATATGATAACAATTTGAATCCAGTTTATTTTTATACATACATTGTCCCTTTATTTCTCAACATAATTTCCACCAAAATTGATGCACTTATCCCATCATTTTATCAGTCCTCCCTAACCGGCTGCATAGAACTACGTGCTCTTTCTCGTAAAGCACGTTTTCATTTCTCATTCAACTTCGGCGTCATTCGCGAAATGACTCCCGCCAAGGTGGGTTTTCAGTGGACCAAAGAGGTGGAAATCGCTTGGGGCTAAGTCGGGGCTGTAAGGTGGATGTTCCAGAACTTCCCACCTTAGTTAGTTAATTGAATGTGAAGTGAAAACGTGGTTTAGAAAATAGAGCACGCAGTACTTTGCGTCAGTTTGTAAGGACTGATAAAACGATGGAATAAGTGCATCAATGTTGGTGGATATTATCTTGAGAAATAAAGGGACAATGTATGTATAAAAATAAACTGGTTTCAAGTTGTTATCATATTTAGTTATTTTTCTACAGCCATTTGTGGCTTACTTATTGACTTCCCCTCGTAGTTAGACACTGTCTTGTCTGGAAACTACAAGGTGAGCGAAATAGCGGGAAACATAAAAACACACGAAGAAGAGAATTACAGAGATGAATAATAATGGAGGACATAGAGGAAGCTGTACATAATAGCAAAGATAGGAGGGCTTGTTGGGGTTTCCTTGAGGGCATATGTCCCCAGGGCCGAGGGGTAGATTTTATCAGTTTTATACAAGTCTTCGAAATGTCACCCCTTACATGTTTTTTTTTTTTTTTTTCGAAATGCTGCCCCTTACAGATTTTTAATTATAGAATGGTGTAAATTGTATTTTGATTTCTCTGCTTATGCCGCCTCCTTACGGTGCCGCCTGGTGCGGCCGCTTCTCTGTGTCATAGCACAGCACAGCCCTGTATCTCCCATAGGAGGATATAGAGCAGGAGAAGAAGGTCCGCTCATTTTGTCCAACGCTCATGGAACCACCATCGACCTATCGCAGAACCGTTGGTCTCCGCTGAACCCCTGTTGAGAAATAGTTGTATATATTGCCCTAAATACCAGGCCCCAGATAGATAGCGGCTAGGCTGTATGAAAGTCAGTGACAGTGGGTGGGGATAGTTTATGCTGTCATCATCTGTGCTGTCCTGTAACAAGATCTACAATCATCTTGCATTGTCTGTTCTCCTGACACTACAAATTATTACACACGCACGCACACACACACACACACACACACGTATGCGCGCGCGCACACACACACACACACGTACACACACACACGTACACACACACACGTACACACACACGTACACATACAAGTACACACACACAAGTACACACACATACACGTACACACATGTACACACACACGCACACACACACATACATACACACACACACGTAAACACACGTACACACACACACGTACACACACACACGTACACACACACACACACGTACACACCAGACGAAACTTGGCCAATCCACAGGTCATCACTAGAGTACAACGGCAGCGTCACCTGATCTAATTTCCTCCATTGTTCCGTTGCTTGTACTTCTTTCTTAGTTGTCTCTTTGTACCTTTGCTTGTACTTCTGTCTTTGCGGTTAGTCACATGTAAAACACTGACCTCAGATCTCATGTCCCACACTGACCACAGATCACATGTCTCACACTGACCACAGATCACATGTCTCACACTGACCACAGATCACATGTCCCACACTGACCACAGATTATATGCCCCACACTGACCTCAGATCACATGTCTCACACTGACCTCAGATCTCATGTCTCACACTGACCACAGATCTCATGTCCCACACTGACCACAGATCACATGTCTCACACTGACCACAGATCACATGTCTCACACTGACCACATATCACATGTCTCGCACTGACCACATTACATGTCTCATGCTGACCAGAAATCACATGTAAGTAGATATTAGAAGCATCTAGACATAAAAACAGAAGTCATTATGTGATCGCAGCACAATGTGTAGTTTAATGTGTAAAGGCTCTCTGTGTTGCCTAGTGTGTACTCTCGTGTTTAGTTCGTCCGGTTTGTCTTATCCAGACACCAAGCGACACGAAGATGTGATGATTCCATTGGTTGAAGATGGCCAGTTTGAGAACCTACAGTTGAAGTGTCGCCAGTTGGAGGAGTCTACAGTTAAACTTTGGTCAGGGCCTGCTCAAAGTCATTGATGATGTCTTCCGGTTCCTCGAGGCCGATACTGGAAACAACAGAAACAAAACAAATGTACGGACAGCAACTGTAAGTACACAGATTGATCGTACTGTGCTAGCATCCATCATCATCGCGTGCCTCGTCACATGCCTCTCCATCGATCTCAGTTCTTGGTGTTCTCAATTCTGTTGATATTCCTCCATGTCATTGTCTTACACCATCCATCATACTTTCTCTCAACCTGCCCCTGCCTCGATCACCGTCTATCTTCTCAGTTGACACGATATTTTCCAATGCCTCACCTCTCGTTACTTGTCACAGAACACCGACTGTCTCTTTCCCATAATTGAATAGAATGATCTACTTGTCACAGAACACCGACTGTCTCTTTCCCATCGTTGAATAGAATGATCTACTGCCATTAGCTTCTACCAAACAATCGTTATTTGTTCCTTGGCAATCTAAGGCATATTTCTCAGAAACCACATCTGCTTTACTTCGAAGCAATATTTGTCTCACAAACATCATCACCTTTGCTTTTAAGCAATGTGTCTCAGTAACCAAAGCTCTTTTACTTTGAAGTAACATTTGTCTCAGAAACCACATCTCCTTTGATTTGAATAACATTTGTTGTTACAGTCTATGAGTTAAATTACCAGCATGAGTGTTGACTAGTAGACAGGGCAGGTGTGAGTTAATACAACCTTATGTATTGACACATGAGGTCAGGTAATTGGCCTAGATACGGGACATGAATACTGGCTTCTCATCAACATTCTGTACACGGGACTCCCCAACGCAGGTTAAGACCTGTTCACCTCACAGTTTGCCCCAGGTGAGTTCGCCTGGACGGATACATTCTGCAATTGTAAATCCATGTAGAGATGGAATTGATTGATTGATTGATTGATTGATTGATTGATTGATTGATCTAGAAACCAACATCACAGCATTCGGGGCATTCCTATAGATGCTCCGTCTCCATCCTCAGCAGCCAGCGAAGAGTTCCAACATCATTAGTACCAGTAGCAATCTGATTATATGTCCGTCTCGCCTTACCTCTGAGTGTCGAGCGTCGGCCAGATCCCCTCGTCACTCCTCGCTGTCTCATTCTTGCCAGATCATGATGATCCATTTGCTCCTCCGAGGTGTGCACGTGCTCTCACAAGACCGCAACCACGTCTGTCTTGTCATGCATCAATACTCCACCAAGTTCTGCAGAGCCAGCCAATCTGTCCGCCTGTTCATTCCCCAGCACACATGTAGAGATGGAAGTCCTTTGATAGTTAGCATTCATTTTGTGTGGATCTATTTTTCTTCTTCTTCTTCTTCTTCTTCTTCTTCTTCTTCTTCTTCTTCTTCTTCTTCTTCTTCTTCTTCTTCTTCTTCTTCTTCTTCTTCTTCTTCTTCTTCTTCTTCTTCTTCCTCTTCTTCTTCTTCTCCTACGATCAACGTTTGCTATGTGTGGTGCATAACATCCATTGTAGTGAGTAGATGTCCGATTTCTAGTCCCGTGCCACTTGGGTCAACATCTTCCGACTTCGACGGTTGAGGTTTCTTTTCTGGAACCTTCCTTCCATACGCAGATTGCCTTTGTGGGCTTGTGGGCTCTGCCTTCCAACATTTTCTGTCGGGCTTTGTTGTCCTGGCCTTTGTCCTTATAAGAACTTCCACAAGGTAGTGGTGGTTTAGCATTCGGGGTGTCCCTCTCGCAGATGAATTTCCTTCCAGGGTTTATGACTCTATTAACTTCCATTAACCCAGTTTCTTTGCTACCTTATTATCCTATCCAGCACAGACTGTTGCCATGGAGCACACATGCAGATCCCATCGCCAAATCGCTCACAGATGTGTTTGAAACGCTGTAAGCGGGATTACGAATTGAGACCGTAACCCATTCGCCATAGAGCAGGTCGCACCTATAACTTTGCTATATGCGGGAAAAGAGACCTATAACTTTGTTATATGCGGGAAAAGAGACCTATAACTTTGCTATATTCGTGAAAATAGACCCATAACTGTGCTATATGCGGGCGACTTCCGTACGTCATGCGTAACCCGACCATCAGTGTGAGATAAGGCACGGCGCGTGATCTAGATGGATAATCTTGTCCGTGCACAACTTTATTTTATCTCACGACGTTTTGCCGCTGTGAATTTACACAATAAAAAGATAACAAGCTTCTTGTTATTTCAAGAGAAGAGATAACAATTGTAGTGTGTGTGTGTGTGTGTTTTTTTTTTTCAAGAAACGAGGATTAAAAGTCATGTAATTTCACGACAAGAGATAACAAAAGCCGTGTTATTTTAAGAAAAGAGATTACCTCAGAGAGGTAGGTAAGAAGAGATAACATAGAAGAGATAACAAAAGTCATGCTATTTCAAGACAAGAGGTAACAGAAGTCATGTTATTTCAAGAAAAGAAGTAACAAAAGTAGACCGAACTTTAACCTGATGCAGGCAACTGTAGCCACTCCACACAATGAAATGACAAGAAGTCCAACTCCCGGTCAGGTGATATCCTATGTATTTATCACAACTACTCAGGTTTAAAAAAGTATTTCAGGATCCTCGCAGGTGTTACGGAGTGCCTGCACTGAGCGAAGTTTCTCCAGACTCAGGTTTGAGTTAGGAGTAGAGCGGAGCACTTATGGGTTAACACCCGTGTGTCGTGATGTTGATCCATCGACTAAACTAAACTAAACTAAACAACTATTCAGGGGAATTCATCGATACCACCAGCTCTTGTAGTGTTAACCCCCTTTGTGTGTACAGATGTGGACTAGGCGGGCGATGTTCTTGTCTCGGATAACTCTCTGTAGGAGCCGTGTTCATGAACTTTGCTTTCTTTTTTTCTCTTCCCCGGCGCCTTCCTCTTTCTCTTCCTCGCCGCCTTTCTCTGTCTCTTCTTCTCTTTCTCTTCTCCGCCGCTTTTCTTTTTCACTTCCATGTCGCCATTCTCTTTCACGTCCATGTTGCCTTTCACTTTCTCTTCTATGTCGCCTGTCTCTTTCTCTTCCATGTCAGCTTTCGTGTTCTCTGCTGCTCCACCATTCTCTTTCTCTTCCATGTCGTCTTTCTCTTTCTCTTCCATGTCTTCTTTCTCTTTCTCTTCCATGTCGTCTTTCTCTTTCTCTTCCATGTCTTCTTTCTCTTTCTCTTCCGTGTCGCCTTTCTCTTTCTCTTCCATGTCGTCTTTCTCTTTCTCTTCCATGTCTTCTTTATCTTTCTCTTCCATGTCTTCTTTCTCTTTCTCTTCCGTGTCGCCTTTCTCTTTCTCTTCCATGTCGTCTTTCTCTTTCTCTTCCATGTCTTCTTTCTCTTTCTCTTCCATGTCTTCTTTCTCTTTCTCTTCCATGTCTTCTTTCTCTTTCTCTTCCGTGTCGCCTTTCTCTTTCTCTTCCATGTCGTCTTTCTCTTTCTCTTCCATGTCTTCTTTCTCTTTCTCTTCCGTGTCGCCTTTCTCTTTCTCTTCCATGTCGTCTTTCTCTTTCTCTTCCATGTCGTCTTTCTCTTTCTCTTCCATATAACCTATATTGTCTATTGTAACGAAGAACAATGTGAGCAACTATAATGATGTATTGCCTATTGTAACAAAGAACAGTGTACAAAAGTAACACACCTTATCCTGAGCATGCCGGGTAATATCCCAGACTCGGCAATCTCTTCCGGTTTCAGCAGGTACGGTCCATGTGTCATACTGTAGGGGTGTTCTAGGATGCTGTCTGTACCCCCCAGGGACACGGCCAGGCGGACCAGTCGAATATTCTAGATATCACATGGCCACAAATAACATAGCATGAGAGGTTTTTTTTCTGGTTATTTTCTCTCTTATTATGCATTTATATCTGAGATAACTAAAGATCGCTGGTGTATAGAAGTTCTATCTCAGATAACTAGAAAATCTGGTTTATAGAGGTTGTATCTCAGATAAATAAAAAATCTGTTTATAGAGATTGTATCTCAGATAACTAGAAAATCTGGTTTATAGAGGTTGTATCTCAGATAAATAAAAAATCTGTTTATAGAGATTGTATCTCAGATAACTAGAAAATCTGGTTTATAGAGGTTGTATCTCAGATAAATAAAAAATCTGTTTATAGAGATTGTATCTCAGATAACTAGAAAATCTGGTTTATAGAGGTTGTATCTCAGATAAATAAAAAATCTGTTTATAGAGATTGTATCTCAGATAACTAGAAAATCTGGTTTATAGAGGTTGTATCTCAGATAAATAAAAAATCTGTTTATAGAGATTGTATCTCAGATAACTAGAAAATCTGGTTTATAGAGATTGTATATCAGGTAACTAGAACATCTGGTTTATAAAGGTTGTATCTCAGATAACTAGAAAATTTCGTTTAAAGGGGTTGTATCTCAGATAACTATAAAATCTGTTTTATAGAGGTTGCATCTAAGATAACTAGAAAATCTGCTTTATATAGGTTGTATCTCAGATAACTAGAAAATCTGGCGTATAGAGGTTGTATCTCAGATAACTAGAAAATATAGTTTATGGAGGATGCTAGAAATGTGTCGTTTATAGAGGTTATCTCATATACCTAGAAATGTTTGGTTTATAGAGGTTATATCTCAGATATCTAGACATGTCTGTTTATAGAGATTATATCTCATGTATCTAAATAAATTTGGTTTACAGAGGTTATATTTCAGATATCTACCAAAGTCTGGTTTATAGATATTATATATCTAGAAATCTTTGGTTTATGGAGATTATATCTAAGATATCTAGAAATCTTTGGTTTATGGAGATTATATCTAAGATATCTAGAAATCTTTGGTTTATGGAGATTATATCTAAGATATCTAGAAATCTTTGGTTTATGGAGATTATATCTAAGATATCTCAAAATCTTTGGTTTATGGAGATTTTATCTAAGATATCTAGAAATCTTTGGTTTATGGAGATTATATCTAAGATATCTAGAAATCTTTGGTTTATGGAGATTATATCTAAGATATCTAGAAATCTTTGGTTTATGGAGATTATATCTAAGATATCTAGAAATCTTTGGTTTATGGAGATTATATCTAAGATATCTAGAAATGTCTGGTTTATAGAGGTTACATCTCATATATCTATTAATGTCTGGTTTACAGAGATTCTTCTTCTTCTTCTTCTTCTTCTTCTTCTTCTTCTTCTTCTTCTTCTTCTTCTTCTTCTTCTTCTTCTTCTTCTTCTTCTTCTGCTTCTGCTTCTTCTTCTTTTTCTTCTTCTTCTTCTTCTTCTTCTTCTTCTTCTTCTTCTTCTTCTTCTTCTTCTTCTTCTTCTTCTTCTTCTTCTTCTTCTTCTTCTTCTGCTTCTGCTTCTTCTGCTTCTGCTTCTTCTTCTTCTTCTTCTTCTTCTTCTTCTTCTTCTTCTTCTTCTTCTTCTCTTCTTCTTCTTCTTCTTCTTCTTCTTCTTCTTCTTCTTCTTCTTCTTCTTCTTCTTCTTCTTCTTCTTCTTCTTCTTCTTCTTCTTCTTCTTCTTCTTCTTCTTCTTCTTCTTCTTCTTCTTCTTCTTCTTCTTCTTCTTCTTCTTCTTCTTCTTCTTCTTCTTCTTCTTCTTCTTCAGCATTCCGAGCGATTGAGGTTCTTTGCTGCAGATACAAGCCGTCTCCATTCATCTCTCTGGTTGACCTTCTCTTGCCAGTCAATGATTCCAAGTGCTTGTAGGTCTGTATATATATTATCTCTCCACCGTCTTATTGGTCTGCCTCGGGGTCTACGGTCATTTATTTCTTGAGAGTAAGCGAGTTTTGTTTCCCTATCATCTTCCATTTATTCTATATGCCCCAGCCATTGTAGTTTATTAGCCTTCATGATGCCAGTGATTAGCGGGGACTTAAACAGATCATAAATGTATTTGTTGCTTCTTCTTTTCCACTCTCCACTTTGATGCCCAAAGATGCGTTTTAAGACTTTGTTCTCAAAGGTTTGTAATACGGCTTCGTATCCTTTAGTTGTACTCCAGGTTTCAGAGTCATATAACACAACTGGTCTGATCAGTGTTTTGTGTATTGTACTCTTGGTGTTACGAGATAGCGCATTTGATGTTAGCAGTTGTTGTAGTGCATAGTATATCTTATTTCCAGAGCTGATTTTATAGAGGTTATATCTCAGATATCTAGAAGTGTCTGGTTTGGGTATTAATGGTATAATGCCCATGTTAAACATTGCCTCAGTGAGTCATGTATTATTGATTATTTGTCATGAGTTTTAATGCTTATTGTTCTTTTGTTGTCAAAGATTTGCTTCATAAGAGATGTTGAATGAAAGACTGTATGAGAGGAAATAGAAGATAAGGGCAGAATGTCAGACGGGCCTGCGTGCCCAATTCTAAACCCTTTGAAAATAAAGATTTTCGTTGGTTCGTTCGTTTGTTTGTAGAAGTTATATCTAAGATAACTAGATATGTCTGGTATTTAGAGGTGATATCTCATATATCTAGAAATGCCTTGTTTATAGAACCTATTGTAAATAATGTAACATGTCTGCTTTATAGACATGTCTGGTTTATATAAGCTATATGTCATATAACAAGACATGGATTTATAAACATATTTCTTGCATGTGTTGCCATGAGGTGTCATGTGGTGCCATGAAGTGTCATGTGGTGCCATGAGGTGTCATGTGGTGCCATGAGGTGTCATGTGGTGCCATGTAGTGTCATGTGGTGCCATGAGGTGTCATGTGGTGCCATGTAGTGTCATGTGGTGCCATGTAGTTGCACGTTCATGTGGTTTCATGTGGTGCCATGAGGTGTCATGTGGTGTCGTGTGGTGTCATGTGGTATTATGTGATGTCATTTGATGTCATGTGGTGTCATATCATGTCATGTGATACCACGTGGTGTCATGTGGTGTCATTTGATATCATGTGGTGTCATGTAGTGCTATGTGGTGTAATGCGGTGTCATGTAGTGTCATCTTGTGTCATGTAGTGCCATGTCATGTCATGTGATACCACGTGGTGTCATGTGGTGTCATTTGATACCATGTAGATGTGCTATGTGGTGTCACGTGGTGTAATGTGGTGTCATGTGGTGTCACATAGTGTCATATTATGTCATGTGGTGCCATGTTCATGTGGTATCATGTGGTGGCATGTGGTGTCATGTGGTGCCAAATAGTGTCATGTCCATGTGGTGTCATATGGTGTCTTGTGGTGCCATGTTCATGTGGTATCATGTGGTGGCATGTGGTGTTATGTGGTGCCAAATAGTGTCATGTCCATGTGATGTCATATGGTGTCTTGTGGTGCCATGCTCATGTGGTATCATTTGGTGTCATGTAGTGCCATGTTCATGTGGTGTCATGTAGTGACATGTGGTGCCATGTATCGTCATGTCCATGCTGCGCCATGCGTGACATGTGGTCATCGACAAATTCAATCTGGCTGTGGACTTGAACCCAGGACCAGCAGACTGGTAGATGAGTGTGATAGAACAATCAAATGAGCCTGGCACACCAGGAAGTGGGGGCTACCTCTGCTACTGCACGGGCGCCCTGCTCCCCGCCTTTGATCTCCGCCATGATCATGCCGCTGAACGCTGTCATCTGTTTCCTAGCAACCTCGTGCTGGGGGTGGGACTTGAGTCCAGGGTACAGCACTCTCTCCACCTGCAGATAGACATGTCAATATTGTGTCAGTGAGTGAACTGTTTCAATACCTAACGACTCACCATACGTCGGTTGGTTTCTTGAGAATCATCAGGGAGACTAAGCTTGAACTGTTAATTCCGGAGTGTTGACATGCACGTCCTTGGCATGAGCTTGCATCTATAGGAGTGAGGTTTAGGTAGAGAAACTCTTCTCGACCCTGCACGGAACTTCCATCTCCGCGGGCATTATGTTGCAGAGTTTCTCCCTTCTCCAAGCCCAACATCCAGCAGAGAGTGCCAGACTGCATATCTCAAAAACCTCAACCAGACTTGATGCCCTGTCTGTGGATGCCCTGTCTGTGGATGCCCTGTCTGTGATGCCCTGTCTGTGAATGCCCTATCTGTGATGCCGTGTTTGTGATGCTATGTTTGTGGATGCCATGTCTGTAATGCCCTCTCTGTGATGCCCTCTCTGTGATGCCATCTCTGTGATGCCATGTCTGTGATGCCCTGTTTTTGGATGCCCTGTTTGTTGATACCATGTTTGTGACGCCCTGTCCGTAAATGTCCTGTCTGTGACGCCCTGTCTGTGAATGTCCTGTCTGTGATGCTCTGTCTGTGATGCCCTGTCTGTGATGCCCTGTCTGTGATGTCATATCTTTAATGCCCTGTCTGTAATGCCCTGTCTGTAATGCCCTGGCTGTGATGCCCTGTCTGTGATCCCTGTCTGTGATGCCCTGTTTTGGATGCCCTGTTTGTTGATACCCTGTCTGTGATGCCCTGTGTGTGACGACCTGTCTGTGACGCCTTCTCTGTGAATGCCCTGTCTGTGAATGCCCTATCTGTGAATGCCCTGTCTGTGATGCCCTCTCTGTGAATGCCCTGTCTGTGATGCCCTCTCTGTGAATGCCCTGTCTGTGATGCCCTGTCTGTGAATGCCATGTCTGTGAATGCCCTGTCTGTGATGCCCTGTCTGTGATGCCCTGTCTGTGATGCCCTCTCTGTGATGCCCTCTCTGTGAATACCCTGTCTGTGATGCCCTGTCTGTGAATGCCCTCTCTGTGAATGCCCTGTCTGTGATGCCCTCTCTGTGAATGCCCTGTCTGTGATGCCATCTCTGTGAATGCCCTGTCTGTGATGCCATCTCTGTGAATGCCCTGTCTGTGATGCCCTGTCTCTGAATGCCATGTCTCAGAATGCCCTGTCTGTGATGCCCTGTCTGTGAATGCCCTGTCTGTGATGCCCTGTCTGTGAATGCCCTGTCTGTGATGCCCTGTCTGTGAATACCCTGTCTGTGATGCCCTGCCTGTGATACCATCTCTGTGAATGCCCTGTCTGTGAATGCCCTCTCTGTGAATGCCCTGTCTGTGATGTCATCTCTGTGAATGCCCTGTCTGTGATGCCATCTCTGTGAATGCCCTGTCTGTGAATGCCCTGTCTGTGAATGCCCTGTCTGTGAATGCCCTGTCTGTGAATGCCCTCTCTGTGAATGCCCTGTCTGTGAATGCCCTCTCTGTGATGCCATCTCTGGGAATGCCCTGTCTGTGAATGCCCTCTCTGTGAATGCCCTGTCTGTGAATGCCCTCTCTGTGATGCCATCTCTGTAAATGCCCTGTCTGTTAATGCCCTCTCTGTGAATGCCCTGTCTGTGAATGCCCTATCTGTGATGCCATCTCTGTGAATGCCCTCTCTGTGAATGCCCTGTCTGTGATGCCATCTCTGTGAATGCCCTGTCTGTAATGCCCTCTCTGTGAATGCCCTGTCTGTGAATGCCCTGTCTGTGATGCCCTCTCTGTGATGCCCTGTCTGTGATGCCCTGTCTGTAATGCCCTCTCTGTGAATGCCCTGTCTGTGAATGCCCTGTCTGTGATGCCCTGTCTGTGATGCCCTCTCTGTGAATGCCCTGTCTGTGATGCCCTGTCTGTGAATGCCCTGTCTCTGATGCCCTCTCTGTGAATGCCCTGTCTGTGATGCCCTCTCTGTGATGCCCTCTCTGTTAATGCCCTGTCTGTGATGCCATCTCTGTGAATGCCCTGTCTGTGATGCCATCTCTGTGAATGCCCTGTCTGTGATGCCCTGTCTGTGAATGCCCTCTCTGTGAATGCCCTGTCTGTGATGCCATCTCTGTGAATGCCCTGTCTGTGAATGCCATCTCTGTGAATACCCTGTCTGTGATGCCATCTTTGTGAATGCCATCTCTGTGAATGCCCTCTCTGTGAATGCCCTGTCTGTGATGCCATCTCTGTGAATGCCATCTCTGTGAATGCCCTGTCTGTGATGCCATCTCTGTGAATGCCCTGTCTGTGATGCCATCTCTGTGAATGCCCTGTCTGTGATGCCATCTCTGTGAATGCCATCTCTGTGAATGCCCTGTCTGTGAATGCCCTGTCTGTGTTGCTCTGTCTGTGATGCCCTGTCCATCTCTGTGAATGCCTGTCGGTGATGCCATCTCTGTGAATGCCCTGTCTGTGATGCCATCTCTGTGAATGCCATCTCTGTGAATGCCCTCTCTGTGAATGCCCTGTCTGTGAATGCCATCTCTGTGAATGCCCTGTCTGTGAATGCCATCTCTGTGAATGCCCTGTCTGTGATGCATCTTGTGAATGCCATCTCTGTGAATGCCCTCTCTGTGAATGCCTGTCTGTGATGCCATCTCTGTGAATGCCATCTCTGTGAATGCCCTGTCTGTGATGCCATCTCTGTGAATGCCATGTCTGTGATGCCATCTCTGTGAATGCCCTGTCTGTGATGCAATCTCTGTGAATGCCATCTCTGTGAATGCCCTGTCTGTGAATGCCCTGTCTGTGTTGCTCTGTCTGTGATGCCCTGTCTGTGATGCCCTGTCTGTGATGTCATGTCTTTAATGCCCTGTCTGTAATGCCCTGTCTGTAATGCCCTGGCTGTGAAGCCCTGTCTGTGATCCCTGTCTGTGATGCCCTGTTTTGGGATGCCATGTTTTGTTGATACCCTGTCTGTGATGCCCTGTGTGTGACGACCTGTCTGTGACGCCTTCTCTGTGAATGCCCTGTCTGTGAATGCCCTATCTGTGAATGCCCTGTCTGTGATGCCCTCTCTGTGAATGCCCTGTCTGTGAATGCCGTCTCTGTGAATGTCATCTCTGTGAATGCCCTGTCTGTGATGCCATCTCTGTGAATGCCATCTCTGTGAATGCCCTGTCTGTGATGCCATCTCTGTGAATGCCATCTCTGTGAATGCCCTGTCTGTGATGCCCTCTCTGTGAATGCCCTGTCTGTGAATGCCCTGTCTGTGATGCCCTCTCTGTGATGCCCTCTCTGTGAATGCCCTGTCTGTGAATGCCCTGTCTGTGAATGCCCTGTCTGTGATGCCCTCTCTGTGAATGCCCTGTCTGTGATGCCCAGTCTGTGAATGCCCTGTCTGTGATGCCCTCTCTGTGAATGCCCTGTCTGTGATGCCCTCTCTGTGATGCCCTCTCTGTGAATGCCCTGTCTGTGATGCCATCTCTGTGAATGAACTGTCTGTGATGCCATCTCTGTGAATGCCCTGTCTGTGATGCCCTGTCTGTGAATGCCCTCTCTGTGAATGCCCTGTCTGTGATGCCATCTCTGTGAATGCCCTGTCTGTGATGCTATCTCTGTGAATGCCCTGTCTGTGATGCCATCTCTGTGAATGCCCTGTCTGTGAATGCCCTTTCTGTGAATGCCCTGTCTGTGAATGCCATCTCTGTGAATGCCCTGTCTGTGAATGCCATCTCTGTGAATGCCCTTTCTGTGATGCCATCTCTGTGAATGCCATCTCTGTGAATGCCCTCTCTGTGAATGCCCTGTCTGTGATGCCATCTCTGTGAATGCCATCTCTGTGAATGCCCTGTCTGTGATGCCATCTCTGTGAATGCCCTGTCTGTGATGCCATCTCTGTGAATGCCCTGTCTGTGATGCCATCTCTGTGAATGCCATCTCTGTGAATGCCCTCTCTGTGAATGCCCTGTCTGTGAATGCCCTGTCTGTGAATGCCCTGTCTGTGAATGCCCTGTCTGTGATGCCCTCTCTGTGAATGCCCTGTCTGTGATGCCCTGTCTGTGAATGCCCTGTCTGTGATGCCCTCTCTGTGAATGCCCTGTCTGTGATGCCCTCTCTGTGATGCCCTCTCTGTGAATGCCCTGTCTGTGATGCCATCTCTGTGAATGCCCTGTCTGTGATGCCATCTCTGTGAATGCCCTGTCTGTGATGCCCTGTCTGTGAATGCCCTCTCTGTGAATGCCCTGTCTGTGATGCCATCTCTGTGAATGCCCTGTCTGTGATGCCATCTCTGTGAATGTCCTGTCTGTGATGCCATCTCTGTGAATGCCCTGTCTGTGAATGCCCTGTCTGTGAATGCCATCTCTGTGAATGCCCTGTCTGTGAATGCCGTCTCTGTGAATGTCATCTCTGTGAATGCCCTGTCTGTGATGCCATCTCTGTGAATGCCATCTCTGTGAATGCCCTGTCTGTGATGCCATCTCTGTGAATGCCATCTCTGTGAATGCCCTGTCTGTGATGCCATCTCTGTGAATGCCCTGTCTGTGAATGCCATCTCTGTGAATGCCCTGTCTGTGATGCCATCTCTGTGAATGCCATCTCTGTGAATGCCCTGTCTGTGATGCCATCTCTGTGAATGCCCTGTCTGTGAATGTCATCTCTGTGAATGCCCTGTCTGTGAATGCCCTGTCTGTGATGCCCTCTCTGTGAATGCCCTGTCTGTGATGCCCTTTCTGTGAATGCCCTGTCTGTGAATGCCCTGTCTGTGATGCCCTCTCTGTGATGCCTGTCTGTGACGCCTTCTCTGTGGATGTCCCGACTGTGATGCCCTCTCTTTGAATGACCTGTCTGTGATGCCCTGCCTGCGGACTCAGTCTGTTGATACCCTCTCTGTTATGCCCTGTCTGTGACGCCTTCTCTGTGGATGCCCTGTCTGTGATGCCCTGTCTGTGATGACATTTTTGTGCTGCCCTGTCTGTGACGCCTTCTCTGTGGATGTCCCGACTGTGATGCCCTCTCTGTGAATGACCAGTCTGTGACGCCCTGTCTGCGGACAGGCTGCACCAGGAATCAAACACAAGTCAAGAAAAACTGTTCACACTTTGACACATCTCGGCTATAGACCAGCCTGCACTGGCCACATGACGTCAACAATAGCCAATCCGCCGCCTTCATCTCCCCTGACATGTCCAAGTACCAATGGTACGCGGGTTGGATTGGGGGTTCGGATCCAGTTCTGTCTTTACAACCCGCCTCCATGGGGATGTGATCACATAATCCCCGGGTCGGCACACGCCTCTCCTGGGTATTACAGATGGGCAGTGGTTTTTTTTTTTTTTTCAAATGTTGCATATCCCTTATAGGACGTTGCAGTCAACACCAGCATTTTTCAGCTTCTGTTGATGTACTAGGCAAGTTTTACGTTCAATAGTTTGCCATTGCTTTCTGAACGCCAGGCTCCCATACCAACACGTTATAACACAACGCGACAAGGTCTGGCAAGATAATCTCCCCGAACTCTTCACCAGCCACGGATTTCGCAGACAGCAGAGATGGCATAACTAGGGTCTACCTTGGGGTGTTGCTATCTGCCGACCACAGACAAACAAAGACAACAGGCCATGTCACTAGACTAGGGATCTACCTTGGGATGTTGTTACCTGCCCGACCACAGACAACAGGTGATGTCAGAGACTAGAACCTACCTTTGTATGTTGCTCCAGGAAGGCTGCCACCTGGCCGGCCGACCTGCTGATTCTGTCCATTCTCAGGGGAAGTGTCTTCAAGCCGCGGAGAAGCAGGCTTGCGTCGTGTGGGGACTGGAAATAGGTCAAGATCACACATACTGCATCAGCTGCCTGGTCTGGCATCGTGATTGTCAGGTATGGTTATTGTCAGGTGTGGTTATAGTCAGGTAATGTTGTAGTCAGGTATGGTTATTGTCAGATATGGTTATTGTCAGATATGGTTATTGTTGGGTAACGTTATTGTCAGGTGTGGTTCTTGTCTGGTTTCGTTATTGTCAGGTATCGTTATAGGTCAGGTATGGTTATTGTCAGGTACGGTTATTATTAGGTTTTGTTATCATCAGGTATGGTTATTGTTGTGTATTTTATCATTAAGTATTGTTATTATCAGGTAGTGTTATCATCAGGTATTGTTATTATCAGATATTTTTTTTAAAATCAGGTATTGTTATTATCATGTATTGTGATCATCAGGTATGCTTAGAGAGGGTGGAGAGAAAAGAAGAAGAAGGCCAAAGAGAAGATGGGTGCAAAGAGGTTCTGCAAGGACATGCTACTGAATGAATGAATGAATGAATGAATGAAAATCGCAGATAATGCCGCTAAGGTATGACGTGTCAGGTCTTCAGATATTCTAGGACAGGATATAATGAGGTGAATGGCCAATTCACTTCCTCTTCGCACTTTATTCCCACCCAATTCACAGAACATTCTGAAAATGTAGTGGTACCCATTATATCCAGGCTCGGTGTATCCCATGCAAGTATTGGTCGGAGTACACAATTCTACCTCTGCTGGGATTCAAACCAACAACACTGTCTTTGGAGGCACTGGAGCTGACTACCTGGCCACAACATAGCGTGTGGTCATTCTGAGCCTCTTTTTTTTTTCAAATCAACGCACAGGGTGTTTCCGTGAGTGCTTTGCAACTTACGCTGTCTTATTTATCTTTTACGATGGTCTGAGAGTACTGGAAAAATCTGGCTAGTTATTTTAACGTGGAACACAGTTTGTCTGATACGAGGTCGACAGTTACTCTAAGAAAGATATATATTCCAATTGCATTTCCTTTCTTTTTCTTGTTATTTAAATTGGTGTTATTATATTTTTATTAAGAACTGCTACGAAATTGTTTGCAAATGAAAAAAAAAAAAAGGTACAAATGCCAGGTTATTTCAATGTTTCATGACAAACTAGGTCGCACAAGTTTTGTTATGTCATTGTTTCACTAAGAAAACGGGCGCAAACGTCAAGTTACTTAAATGTTTGATTCAAAAAAGATGTAACAAATACACACACACATAGGCTGCGAACACAAACAGGTAGATCAAGCACACACAATTATGCACGCACACACGCGTACACACACACACACACACACACACACACACAAGCCATGATTGGTTTGCCCATGACCATCTCGATGCCCACCTCACGCGGTCCGGATACACAACCTACCAGCATATTCCCAAAAGTCCACTGTATCTTTTTCAGTATACGCCACTGCTCAATGGTTCTGGTGGTAACACAGCCCCCAATCAAGTCAGCGTGTCCGCCCATGTACTTGGTGCTAGATGTGAGATAGACGGTAACAGTTGTACTTCTTCTTCTTCTTCTTCTTCTTCTTCTTCTTCTTCTTCTTCTTCTTCTTCTTCTTCTTCTTCTTCTTCTTCGTCTTCTTCTTCGTCTTCTTCTTCTTCTTCTTCTTCTTCTTCTTCTTCTTCTTCTTCTTCTTCTTCTTCTTCTTCTTCTTCTTCTTCTTCTTCTTTATCTTTATCTTCTCCATCTTATTATTATTATTATTATTATTATTATTATTATTATTATTATTATTATTATTATTCCTTCTCCTCCTCCTCCTTCTGTTCTTCTTCTTCGTCTTCTCTTTCTTCTTCTTCCACTCTCTCCTCCTCCTCTTTTTCTTGTTCGTACAAGAACAAGAAAGAAGATGCTAAACAGTTTGACATCATAACATAGGGTTTGACACCATGACATAGAGTTTTACATCATGACATAGAGTTTGACATCTTGACATAGAGTTTGACATCATGACATAGAGTTTGACATCATAACATAGAGTTTGACATCATGACATAGAGTTTGACATCATGACATAGAGTTTGACATCATAACATTGAGTTTGATATCTTGTCATAGAGTTTGACATCTTGACATAGAGTTTGACATCATAACATAGAGTTTGACATCATGACATAGTGTTTGACATCATGACATAGAGTTTGACATCATGACATAGAGTTTGACATCATGACATAGAGTTTGACATCATGACATAGGGTTTGACATCATGACATAGAGTTTGACATCATGACAAAGGGTTTCACATCATGACATAGGGTTTGACATCATGACATAGAGTTTGACATCATGACATAGAATTTGACATCATTACATAGAGTTTGACATCATGACATAGAGTTTGACATCATGACATAGAGTTTGACATCATGACATAGAGTTTGACATTATGACATAGAGTTTGACATCATGGCATAGAGTTTGACATCATGACATAGAGTTTGACATCATGACATAGAGTTTGACATCATGGCATTGAGTTTGACATTATGACATAGAGTTTGACATCATGAGATAGGGTTTGACATCATGACATAGAGTTTGACATCATGACATAGAGTTTGACATCATGACATAGAGTTTGACATCATGACATAGAGTTTGACATCATGACATAGAGTTTGACATCATGACATAGAGTTTGACATCATGACATAGAGTTTGACATCATGACACAGAAACACATCGGTATCAGAAATGATAGGAAGCACGAGAGGCACATGTCTGTGGACAGACATTATTACCAAAGTCGCAAGGCATGGACCAAGAGAAGAAGAAATAACAATACGTAATATAAAATACATAAATGGTGATACATAAATGACAATACTTAAATGACAATACATGAATGCACGCAGACGCCATCTTACAAACTGTCTCATCTCATCTTATCTCATCTCATCATGTTCCTCTTGTACCTTGCGGTGTCGAGGTGAAGTATAAACATCGTAAGAGTGCCCAATTATGGGCTTCATGTATCGATATTCCTATGGACTCTGCTATTCCCTCCGTCCAACTTTTACGTGGTCGGCCTCTTCCTCTGTTTCCCTCTGGTCTGTTCATCATTGCTGGTTGTGGTATACTGTTAGTCGGTAACCTACTTGCATGGCCAAACCATTTGACTTGCTGCCTTCTAATAAACTCTAGTGCAGCTATAACCCCCACGTTAGTCCTGATTTCTTCATTTCTGATCTTATCTCGTATCTTACCAACTGTGAACGGAGAAATCAACACCATAGGGAATGACGTGTTGGAGAACCGGGCTGGCAAATGTCCCATCCACTCCCAGGAGGATGTCCCTTGATCTGGCCAGGGCGCCGAACTTAGCTATGTCCACCACCACGATCTCGGGGTTGCACGGAGTCTCTATCCAGATCATCTGTTGGGACAAGAACAGACAGGCTCTACTGAGATCCTCAGAGATCTTCATTTAACAGATCATGTTGAGGACAGGACAGACTTGACAGAAATCCTCAAGAGATTGTCTCTTGATCTTTATCTGACAGACAATTTGTTGGGGTCTCTATCGCCATACGGCCTCAGAGTCCAGCACAATTTCAACTAACCATTACAATGGCTTACATCAGATCCATTCACCCCCCCCCCCCCTTAATCTAGTCTACCAATGCCGGCTCTGTGGTGAAGGGGCTACAGACGCAATTCGTTATCCCACGTACAGCGTTTGAAACACAGCTGCAGGCGATTTGAGATCAGACCGCCTGGCGTTGGTTTCCCATACAAGGGTATGAGTGTAGGTCGTTCAGAAAGCAATGGCAAACTACTGAACATAGAATTGCCAAAACAATCATTAACAGCCAAAATATGCTGGGGTTGACTACAACGTCCTGTAAAGGATATGCAACTATTTTGTTTTTGTGACTAGTCCACTTGTGTCTTCCATATATAGATTGACCTTTCACCAGCCATCCCCCATTCCTTCCGTTATCTCCCCCCCCCCCCTCCCACCCCCACCCCAGAAAAAAAACGTGTTTCTTTTGGCTTAGCTTACACTTTCCTCACTGCCCCACTTCCTGTCAGCTGAACTACGGAGATTCTGGCACAGGGCTTTATTTTTGTGTCCTAGGGTTTAAACCTCTCCAAGACGCAAGCTAAGTCAGTTGTGTGTAGTATTTTATGTATATAGTTGCATCAGTGTCTGTTTACTTTTATGTGCTGACGAATGCTTTCTAGCCTCAACGTCCATTCTGTCCCTTGTGACTGTGTTCCTGTAAAGCTGACCACGTCCACGCTCAGTGCTTGTTGATTTACTCGTGAAGTAGCCACAAAAGTGGTTTGTTGATTTACTCGTGAAGTAGCCACAAGAATGGAGCCTTTGAATTTCCGTGCATGAGTCAGAGAAGTGGATGTTCCTCGAATCATAAATAATAGTGTCTTTGTTTCATTGTGGCTGAGCAGGTCAGCGTTGTTTCTCGTCACCTCATGTGCCATGCCGATACCCGCAATCTATTATGGCTAGCTATCGCACAGGATCAGGAGTCTGCGGTCTGGTCTCAGTCCTTTCCCCGACTATGTCATCCGGTCAATCAATTCACGGATGTGTCTCTGTTTACTCCCAACTAGTTTCCCATCCTATGGTTAGCGACTTGTTTCATTATTCTCGTACGGGTACAATGGAGACGTTTATGAGCGTTGGTCATGAACAATTATTAGATTTATGTTTAGTGGTTTTACAATACAGATGACCTTCTCTCCCTCTTGGTTTCACAACACTGGTGGTCTTCTCTCCCTCTTAGTTTCACAACACAGGTGGCCTTCTCTCCATTTTGGTTTCACAACACATGCGGCCTTCTCTCCATCTTGGTTTCACAACACATGTGGCCATGTCTGGACACATTCTCTGTGATGATTGAAGCCTTAGCTGTGTATTTTATTGTCATAGAATAAAATTCTTGTTGAATTTTGTCCCCAGGGTATGCCGGTGTGTTGGGAAACGAACAGGCGGACAGATTGACTGATCTGTAGATCTGGGTGGGGTAGTGGTGCATGATGAAGCAGATGTGGGTGGGGTAGTGGTGCATGATGAGGCAGATTTAGTCAGGGCCGCTTATGATTGTGTGTATAATGTGAAAGAACAGACAGATCTTCACGGCCTGGAGAGAATGGTGTGGACAGAGGATTTTCCCGACACTCAGTTCTCTGAGGAAAGGCCAGACGGACACATAATTGCAAAACACAATGAGATTACAACTGACACTACTACATTAGTACTTGGACTCTTCCCTTGCTGTTGAAGATTAGGAAGGAGCACGTATTAGAATACTTCGAGTACTGTGGTGTTGATTCTTAACTCAACTCATCTCAACTCAACTCAGCTCAGTTCAGCTCAACTCAGCTCAACTCTGCTAATACATGTTGGGGCTGAGTGCATCGACTTGTAAATGACGTACCATTAATGATGTGGTTGTCACAGAATATGATTTTTTAACATAAACGTCTTAAAATGAAGCAAGCTAGTCTCCCATGGTTTCTCCAGCTCTAGTGGAGCATTTATTTGGTGCCCGGGTAGGAGACACGTCTATAAGTGGTGATAGGTCGGGTTGTGTATGTGTGTGTGTGTGTGTGTGTGTGTGTGTGTGTGTGTGTGGGGGGGGGGGGGAGGGGGTTATGTGTGTGTGTGTGTGAGAGAGTGTGTGTGTGTGTGTGTGTGTGTGTGTTTGTGTGTGTAGGGCGTATTTGTATCTGCGCGTGTTTGTATTCGTTCACGGTTGTTCATGCATTATGTACCGAGTCCGTCATATAGTCCCATAGGTAAACATGACGCCAGTGAAAGAGAAACGGGGGAAAATGCAGACATTCATACTACAATGCGAAAGAAAGACACAAATCAAATCAAATCAAATCAACTTTATTTTAAAAGGGTCACAAATTGGGCACGCAGGCCCGTCTTACATTCGGCCCTTCCAATCACTCATCTTTCATTCATCAAGAGCATTATACATTCACATAGGAAGAAAAAAACACGTAAAATGAATGTTGTAAACATGAACAAGGCATATTACCATAGATACCATGAACAGATAGGCAGGTATTAGAGGCATATATTGCGTTACCTTGGTGTTATGTTTGACTAAAGACTCCACAACTTCAACAGTGACCTCTCTAACCGGCGTGATCTCCACACCAAACTCATCTCTCAGCAGTTTCAGGGCTGTGATGGTGCTCGGGTAGCAAGGTAGCTGGTAGATCTGTGGACACCAGAGTTAGTGGCTACACTCGCAGACAGAACTCTCGCCGTTGCCTCGGCTTTGCTGGGGGTGGCTTAGTTCATTGGTTGACGTATCTATCTATCTATCTATCTATCTATCTATCTATCTATCTATCTATCTATCTATCTATCTATCTATCTATCTATCTATCTATCTATCTATCTATCTATCTATCTATCTATCTATCTATCTATCTATCTATCTATCTATCTGTCTGTCTGTCTGTCTATCTATCTATCTATCTATCTATCTATCTATCTATCTATCTATCTGTCTGTCTGTCTGTCTGTCTATCTATCTATCTATCTATCTATCTATCTATCTATCTATCTATCTATCTATCTATCTATCTATCTATCTATCTTGGTGGTATGGGTGAGGATATGTGTGTGGGTGGAGGATAGTGGGTGGTGTGGGGGATGTGTGTGATGAGTGCGGGGAATGTGTGTATGGGTGGGGTATATGTGGGGGTGAGTAGGGGATGTGTGGTGGTTGGGGGAAGTATGTGGGAGTGTGTGGGTGGGAAATGTGTGCGTGGATGGGGAATGAGTGGGTGAGGGTGTGTGTGAGTGGCTTAGGGATGTGTAGGTCGGTGAGGGAGTTGTATGTGTCGGGATGGGATGTGTGAGTGGGTGGAGGACGTGTGTGGGTAGGGGTATTGTGATCGAGAGATGCTTGGTTGGGGGTGGGTGGGTGGGGGTGTGAGTGCGTAGTAGAGGATGTATGCGTGAGTGAGTGTGCTTTGGTGGACGGGTAGGGAATGCGTGTGTGGGTGGGGAGAGGTGTATGGTGTGTTGGTTGGGGATATTGTGTGGGTGAGTTATGTGTGTGTTTTGTGGTGTGTGAGTGGGGGTATGTGGGGTGGATGGGTAAGGGTATCTGTGTGGGTGGGAATAATGTGTGGTATCTGGGTGGGGGATATGTGTGTGGTGTGTAAGTGGGGATGTGTTGGTGAGGGATATGTGTGTGTGTGGTGCGTGGGTTGGGAATATTGCGTGGTAGGGGGTGTATGTGATGTGCGGGTGGGGGATTGGGTTAAGGCATGTGTGGGTGGGTGGAAGTTGTATGTGAGGGTGGTGGGGTGTGTGTGAGTGGTTTGGGGATGTATGGGTGGTTAGGGAGATGTGTGTGTGTGGGGGGGGGGCATGTCAGTTGGTGGGGATGTGTGTGTATGGTTTGGGGATGTGTGAGTGGATGTGCGATGTGTGGGTTGGTAGGGGATTGTGTGCGTGGGTGGGGAATATGTGGTCGATGGAGATGTGGCTGGAGGATGGGTGGTTTGAGGTGTGGGTGGGGAGAGGATGCGTGGGTTAGGATGTGGATGGGCGTGGGATGTGTGGGTTAGTGGGGGAATGTTTGTGGGTGGCGAGTGTGTTTTGGTTGGGGGATCAGATGAGGGTAGTGTGTGTGGGTGGGGGATGTGCGCGAGGGGGATGGGTCGGTTGGTGGGGTATGTATGTGTCCCTGGTGTGCGTGTGTGGGTAGGTGGGGGTGTGTGTGTGGGTGGGGTGATGTATGGATAAGTGGGAGATGGGCCTCATAACATGGTAATAAGCCTTGTTTATGTTTACAACATTCATTTCACAATGTTTATTTTTCTTCCTATGTAAATGTATAATGCTCTTGATGAACGAAAGACGAGTGATTGGAAGGGCCGAATGTAAGACGGGCCTGCGCGCCCAATTTGTGACCCTAATAAAGTTGATTTGATTTGATTTGATTTGATTTAGATCTATCTATCTATCTATCTATCTATCTATCTATCTATCTATCTATCTATCTATCTATCTATCTATCTATCTATCTATCTATCTATCTATCTATCTATCTATCTATCTACCTATCTATCTATCTATCTATCTATATTCTAATTCAAACACCAAGCGACTTTACTCACTCCAGAAACGGGCCATGAGTCTAATTTATAGCAAACATTTAACTGACAATTCTAGCCTGTATAAACGCCTTCAGTTACTACCACTCCGTAAACGCCTGCTTTTCAATAAAGCTAAACTAATTCACAAAATCCTGCATCGGAATGCCCCAAATTACCTTTCGCCATTGTTTAAATATAATGCTAGACACAGTAAACGTTTAAATATGTTACACATTCCGAAGCCTAGGATTGACTTATACAAAACAAGCTTAACGTACTCTGCAGCTCAGCTGTGGAACAATCTTCCACAAGAAATCAAAGACATCACCAATCCCTTTTCATATAATCGCAAATTATTCGAACACTATCTCAATATGGATTACCTTCCCCCTTAATAATAGAGATAATAATAATAATAACAAAACCCTAATATAACAGCCAGTCCCCTTTTGGTTGGCCAGTATATTCCACATGGCTAACAACAAGTGTCAGACCATTATCTAATATTACTGTGTCGTGTAGTTTTGATGTTCGCATTTTGCCCATGCCTTTATAATGCATATCCTTTATATTGTTGTTGTTCTCTTTTAGCCTTGAATGATGTGTGAATGAAATAATGTATGAAAGAGAGTGATAAAAGGGCAGAATGTTAGACGGGCCTGCGTGCCCAATTCTTAACCCTTTGAAAATAAAGTTTGTTCGTTCGTTCGTTCTATCTATCTATCCGTCTATCTGTCTGTCTATCTGTCTGTCTATCTATCTATCTATCTATCTATCTATCTATCTATCTATCTATCTATCTATCTATCTATCTATCTATCTATCTATCTATCTACCTACCTACCTGCCTGCCTGCCTGCCTGTCTGTCTGTCTGTCGGTCTGTCTGTCTGTCTAGTGTGTCTTGTCTGTCTGTCTGTCTAGTGTGTCTTGTCTGTCTGTCTTTCTGTCTGTCCTGTCTGTCTGTCTGGTCTCCTCTTCCATCCGTCAAACTCTTCGTGCGTCCGTCTGTCTGCCTTTTTGTCTGTATATCTGCCTGTCTGTCTACCTATCTGTCTATGTGTGAATGAAATAATGTATGAAAGAGAGTGATAGAAGGGCAGAATGTTAGACTGGCCTGCGTGCCCAATTCTTAACCCTTTGAAAATAAAGTTTGTTCGTTCGTTCGTTAGTTCGTTCGTTCTATCTGTTGTTACACAGTTGATGAGCTAGTACTATTCATGCAAACAGCAAGTCCCAGAACAAGAGACAGCAACTGGGTGAGAGTACAAGTAACGCTGACATCTTCGGAAGTCACACGGTCAGTCACAGTTACAATGAAGGACACCGTAGTCTGTGTTGCTTCAATTCTTATTAGAAAGATATCAAATTACGTATCGCTGTATCGTCCACTAATATTATCACAGACATCTTACTATCAAAGCTTATGTGTGCCACGTCGATCTAATGGAGAGAGGGGAGAGGGGGGGGGGGGTTAAATGACGTCTACCCTTCTACTCAGTCCCCTCTGTTAAACTGTCTGCCTGCTTATCTGTCTGTCTATCTGCCTGCTTATCTGTTTGTCTGTCTGTACTAATTACATTAAGATACACTTGTTAGATTGCTTAACGATCTGCTCTCCCTGATTCCCTGCTGCCAGGAATTTTTTAACGTGCAGAACATACTTCTAATTTTGGTCGCCCTTATTTGATGCCTGTTTCCGAAGAACGCCAATGGATGACTATCAATGCTAGTCATCAGGACAAGGCACTGTCATTGTTTGGGCATGTTAGGAAACGAGAGGCTGCAGAAAGTTATGGCAACCGGAAAAATTGTGTATGCGTTGGAGACAAAGGTTGACAGAAGGAGAAAACACTGCACAGGATGACAAAGTGACACGAACGATGAACAGTCGAGCTTATCGTGAGCTTCATGCACAAGGTTATTGTGTGAACCGTTTGGTGAGACACGTAATGGTGATGATGATGATGAAGAGGAGGATGGGGGGGGGGGGGGGTGATGATGATACTCCTTTACAGCCTTTCGTATTGTCCAATATCCAGACAAGATGATGAAATATGATACCAACGGGCTCCCATAACTAAGTGCCTTTAACAGGACTCCACCCTGTCCTCTTGCTGTCCAGACTAGAGGCGGCATGACAAGGTATTGCCTCACAAATACCAGGTCACAAGATTATGAGATGAAGTACCCAGCTCCCATCCACATATCGGTCTCCTCCCAGGCACATGCCTCGATGCACTTTCCCGTCAAGGTACGAGTGTAGTGTTGTCAGAGAAGCAGCATGATGATGATGAAGATGTAAAGGTGCATACCACGTGATCACCACTCTTGAGGAATCCCAGGAAACACGAGGTCACGGCCGCCATGCCACTGCTGAAGGTCAGACTACCCGCCCCCCGTTCTATGGCGCTGATAGCGGCTTCAGTCGACTCCGTGGAGAGGTTGGAATTGCGCGAGTAGATGGAGCCTCCCTGAAGAGTCAGGTTATGCGTCATCATACATCATAATACATGCCAGCATATACTATACTATGTGTCATCATATAAACAATATAAAATGACACAAAGTAGTGCAGCTTTACATAACAGATTTACGACACATACAGGACGTTGCAGCGATTAGCCTTCATCAGCAAACAAACACATTCACAAACACAACATATAGTCAAGGAGATCTCCTGTGACTACATCAAAAGGTGACAACAGGACAAGAAGAACAAAATGATGAAAAAATGAAAGCAATGAAGAGAAAATGAGAATTGAAAAAAAATGTTCATACTTACCTCACAGTTCCGATCTGTGAGTAACTCAGAATATCCCCGATGTATTCTTTTTATACCCAACCGACGGAGTGAGATGGAGGATGATGACATGATGATAGGTGTTACGGTTCAATGAGCACATAGTAAGAAAAGGGGGCGGAGGCAGGAGGGCAGGACGGCAACCTGTCAGGCAGGGGCATCCGAGCAATCACAGTGGATGCACTGACGAAGCATGAGTGGGCGCAAGCATGATGGTGGTACCGACCAAAACCACATTATGCACTCATATATGTTGTTACGAGGCGAGTCCCAAAGTCTGGGTGGACTGATATGCGTGAGCGCACATACATACATATACACCGCTCATTAGACATTCATACACCAGTGTACATGGGCGTGTGCAAGGTATATATAAGAAGAGAGAGAGAGAGAGAGAGAGAGAGAGAGAGAGAGAGAGAGAGAGAGAGAGAGAGAGAGAGAGAGAGAGAGAGAGGAATAGTGCCTGCGACATACCACATGAAGTGTGCGGAGTAGGTCGGTCTACAAATACGAGGCTTCACTCATACTGTTATGTGTCATCATATACTATAATGTAGGTCAATAAATCAAATAATAAATCATGTGCCATGCCGGAAAGCGTGGGCGGTCATGACTCACCATTTCACTCGATCACCAGAGTCGTGGATCAGCTCAGTGTTCCTGTCTCGACCATGTCATGTGGCCAAGCCATCCAGGTATTTTCCTCTCGGTCTTCCCTTGGTTTGTTCCCTTCGATCTTGCCAGTTGACACTAAGTTCTCCAAGTCATTTCTTCTCATAACATGTCCAAATAATTGTAACTGTCTACGTCTAATGTCTCTAATCAGTTTACGATTTTCATTTGTCTCCTGTAGTACTTGGTCATTGGTTTTTCTATCTGTCCATGGTATTCTTTCCATTCTCCTCAGAAACCACATTTCTGCAGCCATCAGATGTTTTTCAGCTTGACTGCTCATTGTCCAAGTTTCACATCCATACAAAAGAACAGGCTCTATGTATCCCCTCAACACTCTTTTTCTCATTTCAATTGACATCATTTTATTGGTCAGCATGTTTTTCATCTTGCTGAAAACAGAGGTATAAACAGGAAGCAAGGACCACTTACTTCTGCTACGGTGATGTGAGGAGAAGAGCGCAAACCCTGACTGCGTAGGGCCAAAGAAGAAAATGAATAAAGAGAAAGAACCTCTCACCGTCCTCGGTTAACAAGAATAGAAAAGAATTAAGGTTTAAGAAGATCCCAGGGTGGGCCGACAAGGGATTAGAACAATATTCTCCAATCCCAGACAAAGAATTACTCCAAGGGCTGTTCTAACACCAATGACTATAACACTAGAGTCTATCAACTAAACAACAAAATAAGGGTAACACAAGCATCATTTGTTTATTACACTTCTAAACTTCACAATAATATACAGACATGTAGCATCAACAAAGAAATTAGGATACAGCAAAAATCAAACAGCAAAGACACTAACCTAACAAACCAAATTCCTAAGTGTAGCAAAAACTTCTAATCCAGTAAAAGCTACAAATCTACCAAACACTAATCCACCAACAACTGATCCACTAAAACTAATTTATCAAACACTTCTAGTCCACCAAAAAACTTCCAGTCTACTAAAAACCCAGGAAAATCTAAAATCTAAAGCTAGAATTCTAGCTTTTCCACTGCAAAACTTCAGGGTCTAACTACTAAACACACATTAGAAATAGGCATTGGCGCCTCGTCACTCAGTGTGGTGGACTACGGAAAAAGGCCAGTTCTACCTGTGCGGGGCCTTATATACTGGGGTCCCAGAGTTCCAGACCAATCAGACGCCCTCTTGCAGAATTCCACCATCATCGCGAGCCGAGTACATTGCTAAAGGCTACTTTCGCCATGGCAATTCTTGTTCTAATCTC
>JACEFZ010011097.1:70000-115383 GCA_014155875.1 Cepaea nemoralis
GATGTAGAGTCCAGAGAGACGGTGTTGTTTATATATGTAAACTGTATGGTGTAGGGAGAGTCCAGAGACACTGGGTGTTTATATATGTAAACTGTATGATGTAGGGAGAGTCCAGAGAGACGGTGTTGTTTATATATGTAAACTGTATGATGTAGGGAGAGTCCAGAGACACTGGGTGTTTATATATGTAAACTGTATGATGTAGGGAGAGTCCAGAGACACGGGGTGTTTATATATGTAAACTGTATGATGTAGGGAGAGTCCAGAGAGACGGTGTTGTTTATATATGTAAACTGTATGATGTAGGGAGAGTCCAGAGACACTGGGTGTTTATATATGTAAACTGTATGATGTAGGGAGAGTCCAGAGACACGGGGTGTTTATATATGTAAACTGTATGATGTAGGGAGAGTCCAGAGAGACGGTGTTGTTTATATATGTAAACTGTATGGTGTAGGGAGAGTCCAGAGAGACGGTGTTGTTTATATATGTAAACTGTATGATGTAGGGAGAGTCCAGAGAGACGGTGTTGTTTATATATGTAAACTGTATGATGTAGGGAGAGTCCAGAGACACGGTGTTGTTTATATATGTAAACTGTATGGTGTAGGGAGAGTCCAGAGAGACGGTGTTGTTTATATATGTAAACTGTATGGTGTAGGGAGAGTCCAGAGACACGGTGTTGTTTATATATGTAAACTGTATGGTGTAGGGAGAGTCCAGAGACACGGTGTTGTTTATATATGTAAACTTTATGATGTAGGGAGAGTCCAGAGAGACGGTATTGTTTATATATGTAAACTGTATGATGTAGGGAGAGTCCAGAGACACGGGGTGTTTATATATTCTCACTGTTTATGGCTCCCCACATCCTACGAGATAGTCTAGGATCCTACATGGCTCCCGATTCTGTGCCTACTTCATGTGTGGCTCCCGTCACCGTATCTACCTTATGTGTGGCTTCCGTCTCTGTGCCTACCTGATGTGTGGCTCCCGTCTCTGTGCCTACTTTATGTGTGGTTCCCGAGGCTGGGCCTACCTCATGTGTGACTCCCGTCTCTGTGCCTACCTTATGTGTGGCTCATGTCTTTGTGCCTAGCTCATGTGTGGCTCCTGTCTCTGTGCCTACCTCATGTGTGGCTCCCGTCTCTGTGCCTATCTTATGTGTGGCTCCTGTCTCTGTGCCTACCTCATGTGTGGCTTCACATCTCTGTGCCTACTTTATGTGTGGCTCCTGTCTCTGTGCCTATCTTATGTGTGGCTCATGTCTTTGTGCCTACCTTATGTTTGGCTCCTGTATCGATGCCTAACTCATGTGTGGCTCCCGTCTCAGTGCCTACCTCATGTGTGGCTCTCGTCTCTGTGCCTACCTTATGTGTGGCTCCCGACTCGGTGCCTACCTCATATGTTGCTCCCGTCTTGATGCCTACCTCATGTGTGGCTGCCGTCTCTGTGCCTACCTTAAATGTGGCCCCCGTCTCGATGGCTGCCTCATGTGTGGCTCCACGAATGTAGTGCCAGGAACTCAGCAGCAGACTTGACGGCCCAACTATATGAGTAAATAGAGAAATCAGAGCAGATTACATGTCCGTCTCTTGTACACGAGCGTTGGGGAGATTGAATGTCCGTCTCTTGTACACGAGCGTTGGGGAGATTGAATGTCCGTCTCTTGTACACGGCCGTTGGGGAGATTGAATGTCCGTCTCTTGTACACGAGCGTTGGGGAGATTGAATGTCCGTCTCTTGTACACAAGCGTTGGGGAGATTGAATGTCCGTCTCTTGTACACGAGCGTTGGGGAGATTGAATGTCCGTCTCTTGTACACGAGCGTTGGGGAGATTGAATGTCCGTCTCTTGTACACGACCATTGGGGAGATTGAATGTCCGTCTCTTGTACACTAATGTTGGGAAGATGGAATGTCCGTCTCTTGTACACTAATGTTGGGAAGATTGAATGTCCGTCTCTTGTACACGACCATTGGGGAGATTGAATATCCGTCTCTTGTACACGAGCGTGGGGAGATTGAATGTCTGTCTCTTGTACACGAGCGTTGGGGAGATTGAATGTCCGTCTCTTGTACACGAGCGTGGGGAGATTGAATGTCCGTCTCTTGTACACGAGCGTTGGGGAGATTGAATGTCCGTCTCTTGTACACGACCGTTGGGGAGATTGAATGTCCGTCTCTTGTACACGAGCGTTGGGGAGATTGAATGTCCGTCTCTTGTACACGAGCGTTGGGGAGATTGAATGTCCGTCTCTTGTACACGACCGTTGGGGAGATTGAATGTCCGTCTCTTGTACACGACCATTGGGGAGATTGAATGTCCGTCTCTTGTACACGAGCGTGGGGAGATTGAATGTCCGTCTCTTGTACACGAGCGTGGGGAGATTGAATGTCCGTCTCTTGTACACGACCGTTGGGGAGATTGAATGTCCGTCTCTTGTACACGACCGTTGGGGAGATTGAATGTCCGTCTCTTGTACACGACCGTTGGGGAGATTGAATGTCCGTCTCTTGTACACGAGCGTTGGGGAGATTGAATGTCCGTCTCTTGTACACGAGCGTTGGGGAGATTGAATGTCCGTCTCTTGTACACGACCGTTGGGGAGATTGAATGTCCGTCTCTTGTACACGACCATTGGGGAGATTGAATGTCCGTCTCTTGTACACGAGCGTGGGGAGATTGAATGTCCGTCTCTTGTACACGAGCGTGGGGAGATTGAATGTCCGTCTCTTGTACACGACCATTGGGGAGATTGAATGTCCGTCTCTTGTACACGAGCGTGGGGAGATTGAATGTCCGTCTCTTGTACACGAGCGTGGGGAGATTGAATGTCCGTCTCTTGTACACGAACACTGTGGAGATTGATTGTTTGTCTCTTGTACACGAACACTGGGAAGATTCAATGCCCGTCTGTTGGACACTAATGTTGGAATGATTGAATGTCCATCTCTTGTACACTAATGTTGTGGATATTGAATTTCCGTCTCTTGTACACTAATGTTGGGGAGATTGAATGTCCGTCTCTTGTACACTAATGTTGGGGAGATTTAATGTTCGTCTCTTGTACACGAACACTGGGGAGATTGAATATTGAATTCTCGTCTCTTGTACACTAATGTTGGGGAGATTGAATGTCCGTCTCTTGTACACTAATGTTGGGGAGATTGAATGTCCGTCTCTTGTACAACAACGTTGGGGAGATTGAATGTCCGTCTCTTGTACACTAATGTTGGGAAGATGGAATGTCCGTCTCTTGTACACTAATGTTGGGAAGATTGAATGTCCGTCTCTTGTACACGAACTTTAGGGGGGATTGAATGTCCGTCTCTTGTACACTAATGTTGGGGAGATTGAATGTCCGTCTCTTGTACAACAACGTTGGGGAGATTGAATGTCCGTCTCTTGTACACTAATGTTGGGGAGATTGAATGTCCGTCTCTTGTACACTAATGTTGGGGAGATTGAATGTCCGTCTCTTGTACACTAATGTTGGGGAGATTTAATGTTCGTCTCTTGTACACGAACACAGGGGAGATTGAATTCTCGTCTCTTGTACACTAATGTTGGGGAGATTGAATGTCCGTCTCTTGTACACGAACACTGGGGAGATTGAATGCCCGTCTCTTGTACACTAATGTTGGGGAGATTGAATGCCCGTCTCTTGTACACTAATGTTGGGGAGATTGAATGTCCGTCTCTTGTACAACAACGTTGGGGAGATTGAATATCCGCCTCTTGTACAACAACGTTGGGGAGATTGAATATCCGCCTCTTGTACACGAACGCAATCGTTGTTACTTACTCTGGCAGTCCAAGGTTTTCGGTGACGTATGCTTGACTCGGAGGAGGAGGAGGAGGAGGAGGAGGAGGAGGAGGAAGAGGAGGAGGAGAAAGAGGAGGAGGAGAAGGTATAGTCACTCCACTAGAGAGAGGAATTGTGAGTTGTGTTTCTTAAGGGGATGGAACTGTGTTGTTACTTTAGTTTGAGAAATGTGGAAACAATATTCTTGTTACCTCGCTTTGATTACCAATATATGAATAATTCATTCATTCAGTAGCATGTCCTTTGCAGAACCTCGCTGCCATAACAACCTTCGGAAAAACCTCTCGATCATAAGCAAGATGTCCCGCGTCCGATACACCCATCTGCAGATCATCCGCCACATCCTGCACCCATCTTCTCTTTGGCCTTCCTCTTCCTCTCTTCCCAGGCATATATCCTTCCAATATTGTTCTCTCCAAACTTTCGTGACGTTTCAAGTGACCAAAATATTTCAATTTTCTTTGTTTTATCGTATTTAATAGCCAACCTTCTTCAATATTCAATTCTTTAAGTATGGATGTATTTGTTCTTTTCTTTACCCAAGATATTCTTAGAACTCGTCTATAACATTTATATTCAAAGGCATTTATGCGCTGTTCAGCTTGTTTAGTAAGTTTCCATGTCTCACAGGCGTATGTTGCAATGGGAAAGATGCATGCTCTTAAAAATCTAATTTTTGTAGTTCTGTCTGTCCCACTCCATAATTTATTCAGTTGTTTTAGTCTTTGAAGAGCAATTGATTGTCGCCGTTTAATTTATGTCATTGTGTCACCATTGTTGGTAATCAGTGACCCAAGATATTCAAAATTTTCCACCACCTCCAATTTTTCCCCATTAACGTATATTTCTTTCTCCATAGTAGTTTTGTCTGTATGCATTATCTTTGTTTTTGCTATGTTAAGATATAATTTGTGATTTTCACTATTCAATTGGGTTGAGGATATTAGGTTTTCTATGCCATTCTGTGTTGTGGATAGTAATACTGTATCATCAGCATATCGAATCTCTGGTATGTCATGACCGCCGATATTTAGGGCTTCATATAGCTCCCTGTTTATATCATCTCTTACATTTCTCATTATATTTTCGGCGTACAGGTTAAACAAATAGGGTGACAGCACGCAGCCCTGACGGACTCCTTGCTTGATGTCAAACCAATCTGATGTCTCGCCATCTATTCTAACTGCTGCTTGTTGGTCTAGATAGAGCATTTTTATTAGTTGCACTACATGTGATGGAAAGCCCATATTCCTCATGATTTCCCAAAGTTTCTGATGTTGTACACAGTCAAATGCCTGTGAATAATCCACAAAACATGAGAATAGGTTTACATTAAATTCTCTGCACTTCTCTATTATTAAACGCATGTTGAATATGTGATCTCTTGTTCCTCTTCCTTGTCTAAATCCAGCTTGAACCACGTTAATCTTTTCTTCCATTTTCTTACGAAGTCTTCGCATTATGACTTTTAGTAGAATTTTTCTTGCATGACTGATCAGGGCAACAGTTCTATAGTTGATGCATAATTTCAGGTTGCCCTTTTTTGGTATTGGAATGAAGATAGTTCTCTTCCAATCTTTTGGCCATATACCATATTTCCAAATCTTTTTACATAATGCATGATATATGTGTATGCTTTCTTCTCCTCCCGCTTTAATTAGCTTCAGCTGGTATCTCATCACATCCAGGTGATTTACCATTCTTCAGGTTCTTTATAGCCCAAGAAATTTCATCTAATGAGGGTTCAGGTTCCATCTCTGCTGTCATTGGCTCATGTATCTCATTCATATCCTCACTGTCACTCATATCATACATTCCACTGCAGTACTCCTGCCATCTTTCTAGAATTTGTCTAGAGTCTGTTAAGGTATTTCCCATCTTTTCACAGATAACATTCAATTGAGGTTGAACATTTCTTGTCAATAACTTCATTTCTTTGAACATTTCATAATCTCTTCCAGTCTTATGATATTGCTCTATTCTGATACAGCAATCTTGTATATATTGATTTTTGTCCTTTCTTGTGTTCTTTCTTATTTCTCGAGTTAAAGATTTATACTTCATCCTGCTATTATCGGATTCATCTCCTTTCGGTTTCAGCTCCCTTCGTTGTTTTATTAATTCTAACGTGTCTGATGTAATCCATGGCTTAAGTTGCTTTTTCTTAGTCGGAATTAAATCTTTGGCTGCAGTTATCAGGATATCTCTAGCTTGTATTGCCAGTTCATCAGGTGTCATTTCTCTTGTACAGACATCAAGACCCCAAAGCGATTCCTAACTTCTATATTGTATGCATCCGGTATTTTTGTGAGATCAAAACGAAGTGACCTTGGTCCTCGGGTAAGCTTTTTGAGTTTTAATTTCAGATCTGCTTCTAATAACTGATGATCTGTATCACAGTCTGCACTTCGTAGGGTTTTTGCAGATGTTATGCTTGATCTCCATCTTCTTTGTATTAAAATATAATCTATCTGATTTTTTGTAATACTGTCCAGAGACTTCCATGTGAAAAGTCTTCTTGGATGTTGTTTAAAAAGCGTGTTGGCTATCGTGAACTCATTCTCTGTGCAAAATTCAATTAATTTGTCACCTGCATCATTTCTATTTCCCAATCCAAATTTTCCTAAAACGTGTCTTTCATTTTCAGCTCTTCCTGCACCTACTTTTGCATTAAAATCTCCATTTATTATTGCTATATCATTATGACCATTCTTATTTAATGTGTCTTGCAGTGTGTTGTAAAAATCTTCAATTTCGTCCTCCTCTGCTGTTGAAGTAGGTGCATATATCTGTACAAGAGTTGTGTTTTTTCGACGGCCTTTAAGTCTGATAGTGAGGATTATATCACTAACTGGATTATATCCCATTAAAGCTTTTGCAGTTGTCTTATCTAAACAAAATGCCACTCCACTCTGGCCTCCGACGTCTCTACCAGAATAAATGAAAATACTTCCATTTTCAGTTGTAAAATGTCCCTTGTCGCTCCAGCGATGTTCACTAATTCCTAAAATTTGAATGTTTAACCTCTCAATCTCATCACATACTACTTTAAGCTTTCCTTCACACAGACTTCTCACATTCCACGTTGCTATTCTCACTCTGTTTCTTAGTCTGACACAGGGGATTTCCTTGGTAACACAGTCAGGATTAACTCCGTCATCATGATTACTAATACTGGTCCCTGTGTCACACTCTTCCCCAGTGTTATCTGATCTGCCTGGCCTGGGGGTCTCGCCACCAGATCTCTTTCTTATTATGTTTTCTTTCATGGTTGTTATGGTTTCTTGGCAAGTTTTGCAGAAGGTAGTTTGCCATTGCTTTCCTTCTGGGCAGTGACTGTACTAGTCGGTGGCCATAGCCATTGTCTCTACTGATGAGATCATCTGCCTATCGCCGCAGAGTGTAAAACCATCAATCAATCAATCATGTGCCATGCCGGAAAGCGTGGGCGGTCATGATTCGCCATTTCACTCGATCACCAGAGTCGTGGATCAGCTCAGTGTTCCTGTCTCGTTCATGCCATGTGGCCAAGCCATCCAGGTATTTTCCTCTCGGTCTTTCTCTTGGTCTGTTCCCTTCGATCTTGCCAGCTGTCACTAAGTTCTCCAGTCCATATCTTCTCATAACATGTCCAAAAAATGTTGACTGTCTACGTCTAATTTCTCTAATCAATCTACGATTTTCATTTGTCTCTTGTAATACTTGGTCATTGGTTTTTCTATCTGTCCATGGTATTCTTTGCATTTTCCTCAGAAACCACATTTCTGCAGCCATCAGATGTTTTTCAGCTTGACTGCACATTGTCCAAGTTTCACATCCATACAAAAGAACAGGCTCTATGTATCCCCTCAACACTCTTTTTCTCGTTTCAATTGACATCATTTTATTGGTCAGAATGTTTTTCATCTTGCTAAAGGCTACTTTCGCAATGGCGATTCTTGTTCTAATCTCTTCAAGGCATCTCCCATCAGATGTTATGACTGTTCCGAGATAATTGTACCGATTCACTTGTTGAAGAATATTCCCATTTACTTGTATATTACATTGTGGTACTTCGTTCTTCCTAGTGACGACCAGAACCTGTGTCTTCCTACAATTTAATTCCAACCCCAGCTGCTCACTGTGTACAACAACAGCTTCTACTAATTGTTGCAGATCCTGTGCATTGTCTGCAATCAATACTGTATCATCTGCATATCTAATGTTATTTATGTTTCGTCCTCCAATGCTGATTCCATTTAGGTCTTCTACATTTCTGAAAATATTTTCACTGTATAGGGAAAAAAGATCTGGAGACATTACACATCCCTGCCTAACACCTCTCTTAATAGGTTGATATTGTCCTACTTCATTATCAATCCTTATGGCAGCTTTTTGTTTTCAATATATGTTTTTTATAAGTCTAATGTCTTTTCCATCAATTTGTAGATCTGCAAGCATATCCACCATGTTGACATGTCTAACTCTATCAAAAGCCTTTGTGTAGTCAATAAAGCAAAGATGTATATCCTTGTTTACTTCTAAAGCACGTTCAATAACTGTTCGCAGCATATACACAGCATTTACTGTACCCTTTCCTTCTACAAACCCACATTGTTCTTCCCCTATTTCAGGTTGTATTTTCTTCCTCACTCTTTGCATGATAATTCGTAACAAAATCTTTGTGATGTGACTCATTATACTAATTGTTCTATGTTGATCACATTCTAAGGTTCCTGATTTCTTTGGGATTGCAATAAATACAGAGTTACATAATTCAGAAGGTATATCTCCAGTATCATATAATGTGTTCAGCAGTCTAGTGACTTGCTCTAGTCCAAATTCTTCTAAAGCTTTAATCATTTCTGTTGTGATGTTATCTGCACCGGGGGCTTTGCCAGCTTTCGTATGCTTAAGAACATTTTGAACCTCCATCTTTAAAATTGCTGGTCCTTCATTATTAAATCTAATAGCATACTGTTCCTCTCTGTTATCATTATACAGGTCTTTCACATAATCTGTCCATACATGTAGAATCTGATCTTTTTCTATTATGATTTTGCCATCTTTAGTTTTTAGACAGCCTGTTGATGTACTTGTTCTTTTATTAGTAAGTTCCTGAATTCTTTTGTGCACTAATTTGGTATTTTGACTGTTGTGTTGTTTTTTCAATTTCTAAGCACTTTTCCTCAAGCCATGGATTCTTTTGCCTTCCTACATAAATTCTTAACTTGTCTGTGAATTTCTTCATATTTGGCAGGATTATTTTTGTTGAGTCTTCTTGTTTCCATTAAGTGTAAAATTTCCTCAGTCATCCATTTCTTACGACCCACCTTCTTTAATTTTGGAATAGTTGTTTCTGCAGCCACATTGATTGAATTCTTTAACATTTCCCATTGATCATCCACATCCTGGAATAGGATCTCTAGATCAGACAATATTTCAAATCTGTTCTGTACTTCTATGGTGAATTTGGTTTGTATTTCCTTGTCCTTACTCAATGTACACAAATCATATTTAGTGTTTCCTGTTATATACTTGACTTTCTTCAACTTTATCCTCAATGTTCCTGTGAGTAATCTGTGGTCACTATAACAATCAGCACTGGGAACTGTTTTTGCTACTGTTAGCTAGTTAGTTAGTTAGTTAGTCGACAGATCATCCTCGTTGCACATCGGACCATTCAGTCCATAAGTGCTCGGATCCCCTCCTCAGCAAATCCCGCAGCGTGTAGCGGCTAACGACGCCAGTTCTGTGTTGGTTTATCAATCTTCTTTGGCTTCCTGCGTAGTGTTCTTGTTTGGCCACCCCTCTTTTAATTTGCTGCTCTCGCAGTCTGGCCATTGTTGTAGATTCACAGTCATCACTTGGTTCTTGCAAAAGTCTCACTTCTCGTAGAGCATTCAGAATGTCAGCCTGGTCCATGGCACGTCCGCCCTCCACAGTAGCCTCACCTGCAAGCTTGTCAGCCCGCTCATTTCCTTGTACTCCCGCATGACCTGGCACGAAGATGAAACTAATCTTTGCCAGCCGAGACCGCTCCAGAGGCAGCAACCATTCTCTTCGGATCGACCCCTCCTCTATCCTCTTGATCATGTTCATTGAGTCGCTAAGGAAACAAGCCCTAGTGAATGTCTGTGTCTCGAGCCATGTTATTGCTTTACTTACTGCCATGACTTCCATGGTCAGGCTACTTGTGGTTTCAGTGAAAGCACCAGAGTCCTCCTTCACAATTCTCCCTCCGGCCCGAGCTGTAAAGGCCCATGAGCTTCTCACATGTCGGACGACCGACCCATCTGTGTAGATGACCGCGTCACTGTCTAGCGAATTCTCGAAAATCAACGCTTGTACTTCAGCCTCCACAGCAGCCGGATTTTCTTGTCTGCATTTTCTATCTAGTTGGATGCAAACTGATGCTACTGTTAGCGCGTTTCTAAATCTTCTGCTAATGAGAATGTAGTCAATCTGGTTTCTAATCCTGATATCAGGACTCCTCCAGGTCCATAATCTTCTAGGGTGTTGCTTGAACCAGGTGTTTCCTACAATCATTTCCTGTTCTTTTGCCCACTCTACTAGTCTGTATCCTCTTTCATTTCTCTCTCCTAAACCATAGTTTCCTACTGTGTATCTATCCCCTTGATTTCCTACTTTTGCATTGAAGTCCCCTATTATGATGTTTATTTCTGAATTTTTACATTTCTTTAAGGCAGACTCTATGTCATTATAAAATTCTTCTACACTATCTTCACTGGATTCTCCTGTTGGGGCATATACTTGAATAACATTTACGTTAAAAGGTCTGCCACTCAATTTAACTAGTAGAACTCTGTCCGCCACGGCCCAATATCCCTGAACAGACGTTGATGTTTTCCGGTCCAAAATTATTGCCACTCCCCTATGTCGATCTTCACCTCCAGAATAAATAATCTTAAAATCTTTATGTATCTTGATGCCTGCTCCTGTCCATCTCGTTTCGCACATACCTAATATATTAATTTTTTCTCTTTGAATTTATTGTGTTATGTTCTCTAATTTTCCGTCGTTGTTTAACGACCTAACGTTCCATGTTCCTAATTTTAATGTCTCTGTCCTTGTCTTGCGATGATCAGTCTTTAAGCGAATCATAATAAACTAGGCACTTTCAAAGAGGTAGTTTGCCGTTGCTTTCCTCTAAAACCATAACCAACAACAATCTGTGGACTGCTCTCACACTCCATCCACCACCTGAATTTGAATTATACCAAAAGAAAATGGGAATAATTGGAAAGAACATCAAAAGCCATGACAAATTGTATGACTGATATATTAGTGTATATTGATTGTAACCCACAGAGTTAAAAACATCGTTATATAAAAATAAATATGTAGACAATACACATCAAAGCATTTACAAACATAAAATGGTCGCATCGAATCTCACACCTCTGTGAAGGGATAATTTGTATTGGTAACCTCAGTGTCAGTGGACATATCAGAGAAATATGTGGTTGCTATATTCCATAAATATGTTATGTGTGCCTGGTAAGCCATGAAATAATATGTTATGTGTGCCTGGTAAGCCATGAAATAATATGTTATATACAGCAAGACACCAGAAAGCAATGTAGAATTAAAGAGGGGGGGGGGGGGTAGAATTGAAGCTTCAAAGGGAAATAATACTCAAAGATTGTCTAAAATTGTTTTAATGTTTATTATTATATAAAGCAAGTAAATAATTAAGTCTAATTAAAGGTTAACATTGATCTCACAACGTTACAAAATTTTACTGTAATTTAGATGGCAAAGTTAGGAAGGTTTTTGTAAAATTTATATAAAATTAATTAATAGTCGAATTTGGTAAAGCTCGCTATTACCTAATATTTATTATTCATATTCATTTATATTATAATTATTATTGTAATTACTGAAACCTTAACTCTTTTTTTTTTTGGAAGGCATTTTTCCAATGCCCAGAACTGTACGACAATTAGAAAAGATGTTGGGAAAGGTCATTTACTGCCAATATTTTACCTAGGATGCCTGAAGATCTACAAATTGATGGAAAAGACCTTAGACCTGTAAAAATTAACATATATTGGAAACAACAAGCCGTCATCAGAATTGATAACGATGTAGGTCAATATCATCCTATTAAAAAGGTGTGTAATGTCTCCAGATCTGTTTTCCCTGTACAGTGAAAATATATTCAGAAATATAGAAGATATGGAATCAATCAACATTGGGGAAGATACATCAATAACATTAGATATGCAGATGATACAGCCTTGATTGCAGACAATGAACAGGACCTGCACAATTTAGTAGATGCGGTTGTTGCACACAGTGAACAACTAGGGTTAGAACTGAATATTAAGAAGACAGATTATGGTCGTCACTGGGAAGAAGGAAATACCACAATGTGATATACGAGTAAATGGGCATATTCTTAAGCAAGTGAATCGATACAGTTATCTTGGCACAGTCATAACATCTGATGGAGATGCCTTGAAGCGATTAGAACAAGAATTTGCCATTGCAATGGTAGCCTTTTGCAAGATGAAAAACATACTGACCAATAAAAAGATATCAATTGAGACGATGAAAAAGAGTGTTGAAATGTCTACATAGAACATTTACTTTTGTATGGATGTGAAGCGTGGACAATGAGCAATCAAGATGAAAAACATCTGATGACTGTAGAAATGTGGTTTCTGAGGAAAATGCAAAGAATACCATGGACAGACAGAAAAACCAATGAACAAGACCTACAAGAAACAAATGAAGATCGTAAACTGATTAGAGACATTAGACGTAGACAGTCATAATTGTTTGGGCATGTTATGAGAAGAAATGGATTGGAGAAGTTGGTGACAACTGGCAAGATCGAAGGGAATAGACTAAGGGGAAGACCCAGAAGTAAATACATGGATGGCTTGGCCATGTAGCATGGTCGAGACAGGAACACGGAGCTGATACAAGACTCTGGTGATCGAGTGAGATGGCAAAACATGACCGCCCACACTTACCGGCATGGCACACGATGGATGGGTGGAGTACCTAGCGAATGTATGGCCGGGGGGGGGGGGTGTCTTTGAGTCTGAGGAATTAAGGCCACCTGGCTAGTGCAGTCGCCTTGAACTGTGCAGGTTATGATTTTCTTCCCACTTCCCCCCCCCCACCCCGATTGAACAAACAAATTCCCACACCTTACCAAGGATTCGAACCCGGGTCTCCTGAAGGAGAATCCGGCGTTCTAGCCACTCGGCCAGCCGCTACTCCCTTTCAACATCACACATTTATTTTATTTATTGCATTTATTAACACATTACACATTACATTTATTATTTACACATATTATTACATTTATTAATTGTTCTACACCATACATGTACTACTATTGGTTCGCACTCTTAGCAGAATAAGAAAGAAGTATACACACGCAGCGCACACACACACTACACGGTGTTGGACCGACTAGTAACAGAAGAGGACTAATAGTACATAGAGACAGGACATCTATAAAGGTATAGACAGAATACAGACAGCACCCAAGCTAGGACATAAGGACAGTAATTAGACTAGACTCGGGTGGGGACACTAATGTGTTATAGTTAGAATAACAGAGGGACCGACCCGAGAACAGGGGCGGGTGCATGAGGTCAGGGGAATACCGTGACCACGTAAACTAGAGTAGAACTTAGAGGGTAACGAGTGTTAAGTAGACAGTGCTGCGTGCGAAGAGAACGCCACGCAGAGGTGCGAAACCCACGAGGAAGTTTGACCACGTAGGCAAGCGACAACCTGAGCTGCTTCAGACAGGGGACAGACCGGCCTTCCGACTGGACGTAGTGTTTTTCTGAAGCAAATATCTAGTTTAGTGAATGCATACGATGTTTAGAGAGAGAGAGAGAGAGAGAGTGACCATGTGTGACAATGTGCATTCATATATTGTGTAACGAGTGATAATTGTTATTATGATGTATCAGGCAGATAACGCCTTATGTTGATTGTCAGGCTTGCCTGAAAATAAACTCCGTATCAAAATATCCTGCTACGAGCAAAGTTGTACTTAGGATACGGATGATGTGGCCTGATTGTGAATGAACGCAAGACTGTGACAGGCCACATTCTTATGGTGTCAGAAGTAACGGACTGAACACACACCCTGACGCACGGCTAAGTGGGAAAAGTCAAAGGAAAATATCTGACACCTACATTCTTATGGTGTCAGAAGTGTTCAGATTGAACACACACCCAAGTGCACGACTATCTAATAGTTAAACAGCTAAATCTGAAAACAGGCAGTGAAAGAAAGGCAATATATGGCCAAGTTAATAATTCTACGCACGCCTGATTCTAATTGTGAGCAGTAAAGCTGAATGACAGGAGTTTTGTACAAGCGAATATAGAATGCCTCACACTAACGTGTTTACGAACGCCTGAAGATATTAGCAAAGTAGCAAGAACGAAAGATTGTGAAGTGCGCGGAGTGACCTTTGAGTGAACTAGTGACCGTCGCGAGCATGTTAGCGTACAAGTTATTGATTGAATTAATTTAGAGCGAAGTCAACTGTAATGTTTGTTGTGAATCTATCATGTGTGATTTTGTAAGACGTTTCAGCTGAAGGTCAAGCCTGAAGACAGACGACAGACAAGACATTACGACAGCGATAATTAATAACATTCTAATTAACATTTCAAAATTAATAAACCACATTTCAGTTTTTCTGTACAGGCAACGTGTCTAGCCAACTCATGATGCATTTGTGCATGTCTATACAATTTAATTATATCAGATAATAATTGCTTGCTCTCTGTACTACCAGGATGTGCATGAATTTAGTTGTACCATCCAGCCGAGAGTAGCGATATAGGCAAAGAAGATCTTGTTTTCCCCAACCAAAAGAAAGATTCTGATCATCGTCATCGATCAGATAAGTACCTATAATTTTGACTTGCATGCTAAGGTAGCATCTTTATTTTTCATTTTGTCACTGTAAATTGATTGTTATACAATTGACTATTATTGTATTTATAAGTGCGTGAAAGATAAGGAACAACCATGTCTACACTTAAAGAATGTATAGAAGTAGGGATAGCACTAGGTTATAGTGGGGATAAACTAGAAAAATGGGCAAAAGCTGAATTTAAAGAATACACAGATAGACAAGCGGCTACAGACAGAGATGAAAGGGCAAAAGAACGGTTACACCAGAAGGAGCTTGCAGAGATAGCTGAAAGTGCTAAAATAAAACAACAAAAAATAGCGGAAAATGCTAAGGTTAAACAACAGGAGTTAGCTGAGACCAATAAATTAAAACAAGCAGAGATTGAATTGCAAACACAGTTTAAGTTAAAAGAGATCGAAATCGAGTCCCACATTCAGATCGCTACAACCAAAATCAAAAGTAAAGAGGAAGAGAATAAGTTTGCCAAATATAAAGGGATTGTGAAGCCATATTGCCAAGGCGATTCCATCTCCGCTTGGTCAGAAAATGTAGAGTACCAGCTAAAAGCCCAGGAAAGTCCAAAAGAACACTGGGCATTGATCTACATGAAGGATTTATCCGGGGAGCCTTTAAAGGTAATAGAATCCATTCCCCAAGAACTTAGGAATAACTTATGAATATATTCACCAAAGGGTAATGAAGCATTTCCTTTTAGACGCCCCAGGGTACCAAGTTCAATTCTCCAAGCTAAAGCCTAAGAGTAATCAAACATTCATTGACTACGTCTCAACAGTACAAGACGTTTGTAACAAATGGCTGAAGGCATCTAAAATTAACAATAATTACGAAAAACTTAGAGATCTCATTATCATGGACAAAATCATTTCAACCATCCCTAGTCCATTTGCGAAGTTCTTGCAACAATCAGATGTAGATTCTCTCGAACAATTAGAAAAACGAGGTTCGGCATATTTCTCATCGAACAGGGATGTTTTTAAATCTGTCATAGAAGAAAGTGAAATTGTAGCAGCTGCAATAGGCAAACCACAAAAACCCTATAAATTTAAGGAAAAACAAAGGGGCAACCTACGACAATGTCCGTATTGTAGATTTCAACATCCAGAGTATTCTATGTGCGATAAAAATCCTAAATATCCAGAGCACTTAGAGATGATGATAAAGAAACAGCAAACAAAGAGAGAGACCTTTAGACGTGCTGTAAAATGCTTCTTTTGCCATTGTTTTGGGCACTATTCCTCTGCGTGTACTGGACGAAAGAGATTGAAAGCAGTGAATGCAGTGTTAGTTGAGTCATCATCTGAGAGCGAGAGTGATATGGAAGAGATGTGTGAGAATGGTGAAAATGTAGCAGCATCAATTGATGTATTGAATTACAGTAATGTACAACATGCCATGAGTTTCATAATAACGGAATACTTAAATGTGGGCACGCAGTGCCGTGTTCGCTTGAAAACGCAAATGCAGCAATAGCCTCCAGAGGCAGTTTAGAGTTCCACCACGGAATAGTCAATGACATGCCATGTAAAGTCCTTCTGGATAGTGGCAGTACATTAATCGGCTTGAAAAGGAAATTAGCCAAGCCAGAAGATTATACGGGACAAACAGTTAACTGCCGCACTTATTCAGGCAGCATAGAAACGTACCTGCTGGCTAGAGCTAACATAAACACCCTTTTTTGTCTGGCACATTTACTTGCGCGGTTTTAAAGAACCCATGTGCGGACTTAATAATTGGCTGTTTGCCACAGGTGAAGAAATGTACCACTGAACAGATAGCAGCCTGGAGAGAAACCTACTCCAGTCAGGCTGAGTCAAAAACTAGGTCAAAAACTAGTAAACAAAAGAGTGACCTACAAAACAAAACAGTACACCTGAGTGCATCCAGTGGTACAGTGAACAACGACACCTCACAAAAGGTCATACAGGCGCAGCGCACCAAGTCAAACATACCACCGTATTTAGAACACCCTAATACAAGTGTAAACAGTGTACACTTTGAGCCCAATCAAGATGTTTTGTTACTAATACCTGATAAAAGTGACTTGTTATTGACCTCATGGCAAGGTCCGTTTAAAGTGGTGAGAAAGATTTCAGAAGCTGACTATGAAATATCCTTGAACGACAAACTCAAGATATTTCCTATCAACAGGTTAAAGCCTTATTACAGAAGACAAGAACAGGAGACTGAAGACCAACACAACGCAACCACACCAGCAAACCACACTCCAGACAAACAAATGACAAACACAACAGTGAACAAGATAAAAGACGAACACATTACAGCAACAGTTAGCAACCAGACACAAGAAGTTGACTGAATTACCAGTACCGACTGTAGAAAGCACCACAACAATCAGCAACATACACGTAGGACCAAAGATGACAGACGAACAGAAACAGCAGACAATAGCATCATTAACTGAATACAAACAAAATCGTTTTGAATCGCAAACACAACCATATCCATACAACAGAGAAGACAGCACATCAACAAACTTTAAAACTAGTCTTCGAAAGAATAAAATTGTTTGGACTGACAGTCAAACCAACGAAAGTTGAATTGGCGTTGGAGGAAATAGATTTCCTTGGCCATACAATATCCAAGGGCCAGTTAAAAACTGACAACAAAATTATAACTAAAATTCTAAACCTCACTATTCCAACAACAAAGAAACAAGTGAGAAGCTTGCTGGGGCTAGTAAATTACTACAGCAAATTTATCCACAATTTGGCACAAGTAACATGTGTATTTTCAAATTCATTAAAGTCGTCTGCAAAGATAAATGTACAAGATGCTATTTTGGTCAATGCTATGTCGGAATTAAAGTACCTTTTCAGTAAAGTTCCCATCCTTCGCTTACCTAATCCCTGATTTACAATACATCCTTAGATGCGACGCCAGCGCAACTACAATCTCTGGTGTACTGCTTCAAGAGCATGAAAAGATTCTGCACCCAATCTTGTATGTCAGCCGCAAACTTACCACAGCTGAATCACATTATGACGCTCTCGCTATCGTATATTGCATTACGAAACTTCATAGATATTTGGCTGGAACTCACTTTGTAGTCGAGACCGACAACTCTCCGCTGTTAGTTATGGAAAAAGGCCTGCCTAAAAATAACAGAATTTATCGCTGGGCCTTGATTCTGCAAAATTACTCCTTTTCCATTCGACATATTAAAGGGAGCAACAACACCCTTGCAGACCTTCTGACAAGACCGTCAGGCATTGAAGTGATGCAGAAAGCAGATGAAACACTACCACAGGTACCTTCTGTTACCACCTAGTAGTTCACATATATATAGTGTTTTAGTAATGATAAGACTCAAGACATTGTGTAAGATAAATATCACTACGTGAACTTACAAGGAACTCTACTATTACCTTAACGCATGAACAATGCAGTGATGAGTCATCTAGCGCGTAGAAACTGTGATATAGTGTGAACATACTGTGACACGTCATATCGTCAAGGAAACTTCAGTGACAATTGTATATAGACTATCGTAAGGAAGAACCCAGAGGAAAGACACGTCGTGATCACCATCGCCTGGACCTACGATTAGTTAATTAGTTAGCTTATTATGTAATATATTTATGTATATAATATGTATGTATTATTTTTGTATAACATATTTTAACGAAGCTGCACTAAAGCGATCTAGTGGTTCATCATAGTAGAAACATTAGCAATAGTAGAACCACTAATACTTCAACCTGATAGTTTATTTAAAACAGTTGTAGCATTATCCATCATTTAATTAGATTAGAAACCTTTACAATTATTGCTTATATTTAGAAATGTAAATACTATTTAAATGTAGTTAGTAAAGCATAGGAAACAGTTCTCTAATGAGACTGCTACCGATGAAGCCATATAAAACGGCGAGGTAATATATTTAGATTTAATTAGAAATTTAATAGATTAGTTGTTAAATAATTTAGAAATTTAGCAATTTGTAACTTTAGTACATTTAAGGGAACTAACACATTTCTCTTAAAGAATGTTTAGTTTAGTTAATTACCTTCCCTTAGAAACATCCATAAACTGATACTTAGATAATTAGATACCTATATTTAACAAACAGTTATTATTTAGTTTAGTTATTTAAATTACGTTATTTATTACATCCATCATTTAGTTAATTAGATTAAATACATTGTTTAGCTTAGTAACATCCTTTATTTATTAAATTACATCTTTATTTACTTAATATCAGAAATTAATAATTTAGTTAATTTATTTCCCTTTAGTATTTATTTAATTTAGTTTAGATTAAATCCCTTAGTTAATAGTATTAGACATCATCCCGTAGAATAAGATTAATGCTAGTAATCATCAGTCTAGTGACTGATCAAACCGATTATACATTACAATAGTTAAATTTATTTGAATTAAGTAATTTCTTGTTTATTGCCGTAAACAATAACATTAAACCTTGTAAATAACAATGTGATATATGAAACAATGTATTCGGCTCAATACTGTTTAACACGAGCCCATTTTTATGTCAATTACAAAACATTTTTAAAATTGACAAGGTATGAATGAAGGAAGATGAGATGCGTATATGGACGAATGAAAGAATTAAAGTAAGAGTGTGAACAATGGTGCAATTTTTTCGCACACACGTGTTTTTATGTATTGTCCGCGTCTTTTCTGTAAACCATGTATAGTGTGTATTTTTATGTGTGTTATAGCCACTATTGCATTACACAAATGGTTGTTTTCTAGAATCCCAGATCGGCGAAGTACGTCATAAATTAAGCAAATGCATTACTTTGTGACGAACATTAACCTACCTGTGATACTCGAAACATCAATACATCAATTATAGACATATAGTTATGTTTCTAATTGCAACACATATAAATTAAAGTGTTACACGCAAACAAACAGGAATACAAACAGATAATTATACAAACAGCAGTTAATTTCAAAGGGACTTAACACTGTATCAGGGGACATTACAGATATAGAATAAGTAAAGGGCGAGTTGAATATTTAGCCACAAGCGGAAGCGAGATAGGCAAGTATCAGCATACACACAAATAAGAAGAGAAGTGAAAGTACATTTCACGGGAGCCATGAATGTTATTCATGTATTGCATCCTTCACTGGAGCAATTTGTATTGGGATATTGGTGAATCAATATTTTGAGGGGCTTAGTTTGTTAACGCGCCCTTGTTCAACACAGCTGCCAAGAGTGTAATGTAATGACTCTTGCTTAGAGTGGAGATGTGTTAAGCTGATATAAAACCAGTGGCTAGATACAGCAACTTGTGACCAGACTTATTTGAGTCAGAAGTGAACCGTATGATATAGCAGTGAACCCCTTGACTAAATTAGATCAGACTAATTTTATATGTTACGATGACATTGCGTCACACCTACTACATTAATCTGGTGACGCAATACGAGGGACGAGGAGAGAATGTCAAGGTGTTGGACCGACTAGTAACAGAAGAGGGGCAAGGACTAATAGTACATAGAGACAGGACATCTATAAAGGTATAGACAGAATACAGACAGCACCCAAGCTAGGACATAAGGACAGTAATTAGACTAGACTCGGGTGGGGACACTAATGTGTTATAGTTAGAATAACAGAGGGACCGACCCGAGAACAGGGGCGGGTGCATGAGGTCAGGGGAATACCGTGACCACGTAAACTAGAGTAGAACTTAGAGGGTAACGAGTGCTAAGTAGACAGTGCTGCGTGCAAAGAGAACGCCACGCAGAGTTGCGAAACCCACGAGGGAGTTTGACCACGTAGGCAAGCGACAACCTGAGCTGCTTCAGACAGGGGACAGACCGGCCTTCCGACTGGACGTAGTGTTGTTCTGAAGCGAATATCTAGTGTAGTGAATGCATACGATGTTTAGAGAGAGAGAGAGAGAGAGAGAGAGAGAGAGAGAGAGAGAGAGAGAGATAGATAATTGTTATTATGATGTATCAGGCAAATAACGCCTTATGTTGATTATCAGGCTTGCCTGAAAATAAACTCCGTATCAAAATACCTGCACGAGCAAAGTTGTACTTAGGATACGGATGATGTGGCATGATTGTGAATGAACGCAAGACTGTGACAGGCCACATTCTTATGGTGTCAGAAGTAACGGACTGAACACACACCCTGACGCACGGCTAAGTGGGAAAAGTGAAAGGAAAATATCTGACACCTACATTCTTATGGTGTCAGAAGTGTTCAGATTGAACACACACCCAAGCGCACGGCTATCTAATAGTTAAACAGCTAAATCTGAAAACAGGCAGTGAAAGAAAGGCAATATATGGCCAAGTTAATAATTCTACGCACGCCTGAGTCTAATTGTGAGCAGTAAAGCTGAATGACAGGAGTTTTGTACAAGCATATATAAAATGCCTCACACTAACGTGTTTACGCACGCCTGAAGATATTAGCAAAGTAGCAAGAACGAAAGATTGTGAAGTGCGCGGAGTGACCTTTGAGTGAACTAGTGACCGTCGCGAGCATGTTAGCGTACAATTATTGATTGAATTAATTTAGAGCGAAGTCAACTGTAATGTTTTTTGTGAATCTATCATGTGTGATTTTGTAAGACGTTTCAGCTGAAGGTCAAGCCTGAAGACAGACGACAGACAAGACATTACGACAGCGATAATTAATAACATTCTAATTAACATTTCAAAATTAATAAACCACATTTCAGTTTTTCTGTACAGGCAATGTGTCCAGCCAACTCATGATACATTTGTGTATTTCTGTACAATTTAATTATATCAGATAATAATTGCTTGCTCTCTGATACACCAGGATGTGCATGAATTTAGTTGTACCATCCAGCCAAAAGTAGCGATAGAAGCAGAGAAGATCTTGTTTTCCCCAACCGAAAGAAAGACTCTGATCATCGTCATCGATCAGATAAGTACCTATAATTTTGACTTGCATTCTAAGGTAGCATCTTTATTTTTCATTTTGTCACTGTAAATTGAGTGTTATACAATTGACTATTATTGTATTTATAAGTGCGTGAAAGATAAAGAACAACCATGTCTACACTTAAAGAATGTATAGAAGCAGGGATAGCACTAGGTCATAGTGGGGATAAACTAGAACAATGGGCAAAAGCTGAATTTAAAGAATACACAGATAGACAAGCCGCAGCAGATAAAGAGGAAAGAGACAGAAAAGCTGCCATAGAGAAAGAGGAAAAAGACAAAGAAAGAGATGAAAGGGCAAAAGAACGGTTGAACCAAAAGGAGCTTGCAGAGATAGCGGAAAGTACTAAACTCAAACAACAAGAAATAGCTGAAAGTACTAAACTCAAACAACAAGAAATAGCTGAAAGTACTAAACTCAAACAACAAGAAATAACTAAAGTACTAAACTCAAACAACAAGAAATAACTAAAGTACTAAACTCAAACAACAAGAATTAACTAAAGTACTAAACTGAAACAACAAGAAATAACTAAAGTACTAAACTCAAACAACAAGAATTAACTAAAGTACTAAACTCAAACAACAAGAAATAACTAAAGTACTAAACTCAAACAACAAGAATTAACTAAAGTACTAAACTCAAACAACAAGAAATAACTAAAGTACTAAAATCAAACAACAAGAAATAACTAAAGTACTAAAATCAAACAACAAGAAATAACTAAAGTACTAAACTCAAACAACAAGAAATAACTAAAGTACTAAACTCAAACAACAAGAAATAACTAAAGTACTAAACTCAAACAACAAGAATTAACTAAAGTACTAAACTCAAACAACAAGAAATAACTAAAGTACTAAAATCAAACAACAAGAATTAACTAAAGTACTAAACTCAAACAACAAGAAATAACTAAAGTACTAAACTCAAACAACAAGAAATAACTAAAGTACTAAACTCAAACAACAAGAAATAACTAAAGTACTAAACTCAAACAACAAGAAATAACTAAAGTACTAAACTCAAACAACAAGAAATAGTTTCCAAACAACAGGAGTTAGCTGAGACCAATAAATTAAAACAAGCAGAGATTGAATCACAAACACAGATTAAGTTAAAAGAGATCGAAATCGAGTCCCACATTCAGATCGCTACAACCAAAATCAAAAGTAAAGAAGAAGAGAATAAGTTTGCCAAATATAAAGGGATTGTGAAGCCATATTGCCAGGGCGATTCCATCTCCGCTTGGTCAGAAAATGTAGAGACACACACACACACTTACACACACACACACACACTTACACACACACACACATACACACACACACAAACACACACACACACACACACACAAACGAACGCACACGCACACACACAAATCGGAAGCTGTAATTATCACAACAGAATGCGAATCTACCGCCACCAAATGAAGACTGCAGCTGACTGCAGAAACAAGTGTTATACTGTGTTATGTTACCACGATCGACATCCTGGAACATTTGGGGATATCCAAGCGTACTCAGATCTCCAATGCAACAACCATCTCAAAGCATCTCTCCTCAATGCTCCCATGAGGAGTTGGTAGAAATGTCTTCTGTCTCTCGCTCTAGCAGACAGTATCGGCCAGGCGTATCTCCCAAGTTGTGTAGGGAACCAGCCTGTGAGACTTGCCGCTATCTGCCAGCTGGGTCCGTATTGCAATGAGGATATCGGCTCTGTCCGCGCTTCCCCCCTCTTGTATTGGTGCGTTCATTTCTTTTTCCGGGTGCATACATCCAGGAAATTTAACCACTTCCACACAGTCTGCCTTAGGAAGCTATTGAAGATTACATGGCAAGACAAGATCCCAGACACTGAAGTCCTAGTAAGAGCGTCCATGCTCAGTATCCACACTCTACTAATGAAGAATCAGATTCGCTAGGCTAGTAACTTAACTCGCATGCCAGATCACAGGCTCCCTAAACGATTTTTTACGGCGAGCTGCATTGTGGTAAACGCTCCTAAGGTGGGCATATGAAACGCTTTAAAGACACCCTGAATAGCTCACTAAAAGCTTTTTGGGATTCATCACGACACTTGGGACACTGCTGCCAAAGACCGTAATTCGTGGCGTACATCATTACGCAAGGGTGCAGTCACTTGTGAAGCAACCATGACTGCAAGATCTTTGGGGGAAAAAAGGCTGGACAAAAAAAAAATATTGTAGGAAAACCTCTCCCTGGAACGTAAAGGAATCTTTGCCCACATTGTCAAGGAAAATTTCGAGACAAACTAGGCCTTACCAGCCTTCTTTGAAATCACGGCTGCAAACTGTCAACTCCACTGGATGAAATGAGTGGTCGTCATCATTGTTGATGGGCAAAGACCACATCCCGGTACGTGATTTGAGGCGTGAACTTCGAATGCTGTCTACCCATTCAGCACGAAGACTGTCTTTTGCAATTTTCTGTAGCATGTTTATGGAACCTAATATAATTATTGCGCTTGAGGCTACTTATCCTGCTGCCCATGCCAGCTCTCTGGGGGCAGCTATGATTGAGTTTGGATTGATTGATTGATTGATTGATTGATTTAGGAACCGACATCACAGCATTCGGGATATTCCCATAAGCGCTCCGTCCCCATCCTCAGAAGCCAGCGAAGAGTTCCAACCCCAATAGTACCAGTAGCAATCTGATTATATCTGCGTCTCACCTTTCCTCTAAGCGTCGAGCATCGGTCAGATCCTCTAGCCACTCCTCGCTGTCGCATTCTTGCCAGACCATGGTGATCCATTTGCTCCTCCGAGGTGTACACGTGCTCCCACAAGGCCGCAACCACGTCTGCCTTATTATGCATCAATACTCCACCAAGTTTTGCCGAGCCAGCCAATCTGTCCGCCTGTTCATTCCCCAGCACACCAGCATGCCTCGGAGAAAAGATCCAGAAGCGAAGCAAGCCACTCTGCACGAAGCTTGGCTGTCCTCACCCTACTCAGTATGATGAGTTAGCTACAATCACGACGTGCATGTGTATCGTACTCTCCATCCAGCGGAAAGCTGCACTGACTTCCTCCACCTCCATTCTTAAGCTAGATGTTGTGGTATCATATGCCAGGCTCTCCTGCACCAAACGACGACCATTAGCCTTTGCCAAGAACCCCACAGGCACTTCTACTACCTCTCAACACCGAACCATTTGTGTAGATAATCACATCACCCGGGCGAGCATTATCCTGAATTAGTTGCTGGATTTCCACTTCCGTGGCCCCTGCTGGCCACTCCCTGCACTCCCGGCTCAATGTGATTATACCTCTGCACAAGTCTAACTGCTCTGCTGGCACTCTGACCCACTCCTCTCCTCGCCTAATGTTCTCCAAGATGCACACCTGACTGATCGTATCCTCCGCCTGAGCCATCCATGATTTCCCTCTTATCAGTCGCTGGCCCTAATTTGCGTTCAGCGCCTCATGCAACGGGTGATCTGTGGCAGCAGCTACTCTGAGGTATGCCTTCGCCTGCATCACCTTGAGCCTACCAGCAACTGTCGGAAAACCAAGGATGTACTGCATATACACCACTGGAGTTTCTCTGGTTCATCCCAGAATGACCCGCATGGCCTCGTTCTGTATGCGCTCCAATCTCACCAGCTGACTCTTTGAAACAGTGAGCAGTCCTAGTCCATAATCAATCACTGAGAGGATCAAGTGCTGGTATAGTCTGAAAAGCATTCTCTGCTCTATGTCCATTGCAACCATAGTTTTAAGTGCGTTGAGTCCCTTTTGAGATCTTGTCACAACCGTCTCCACAGGACAGGCTCCTGTATGATTGAGTGTGAGGCTACTTGTCCTGCTGCACGTTCCAGCTCTCTGGGAGCGGCGATATCTCCAGAGTCTTGTATGGTGAAGTTGTCAGGTATGAGTCGCCATCCTCCATGACTATTTTCCCCATTTCCTTTGTGCTGTGTATTTCCACGATAAACTTGGACCGTGCGTCACCCACCTGCCTGTGTAGATGACGATGTTACTGTTGTTCCTTCGATACCTCTACCCGGTTCAACCTCAGCAGAGATGTTAAATTAGGGTCCATCCCGGTCTCAGATTAATAATCCTGCGACCGAGCCAGCCACATGTTGGATATTAATCTGAAAGGAACTGTCATCTACGGTCATGTTGCTCTATCAGCAGCTTCATGTGGGTTGTCTCCCTAGTGTGGGTTGTCTCCCTAGTTTGGGTTGTCTCCCAAGTGTGGGTTGTCTCCGTAGTATGAGTTGTCTTCCTATTCCTAATATGGGTTGTCTCCCTAGTGTGTGTTGTCTCCCTAGTGTGGGTTATCTCCCTAGTGCGGTTATCCCCCTAGTGGGCTGTCTCCCTAGTGTGGGTTGTCTCCCTAGTGTGGGTTATCCCCCTAGTGGGTTGTCTCTCTAGTATGGGTTGTCTCCCTAGAGTGGGTTGTCTCCCTAGTGTGGGTTGTCTAACTAGTGTTGGTTGTCTCCCTAGTGTGGGTTGTCTCCCTAGTGTGGGTTGTCTCCCTAGTGGGTTATCCCCCTAGTGGGTTGTCTCCCTAGTGTGGGTTGTCTCCCTAGTGTGGGTTGTCTCCTAGTGTGGGTTGTCTCTCTAGTGTGGGTTGTCTCCCTAGTGTGGGTTGTCTCCCTAGTGTGGGTTGTCTCCCTAGTGGGTTATCCCCCTAGTGGGTTGTCTCCCTAGTGTGGGTTGTCTCCCTAGTGTGGGTTGTCTCCTAGTGTGGGTTGTCTCTCTAGTGTGGGTTGTCTCCCTAGTGTTGGTTGTCTCCCTAGTGTGGGTTGTCTCCCTAGTGTTGGTTGTCTCCCTAGTGTGGGTTGTCTCTCTAGTGTGGGTTGTCTCCCTAGTGTGGGTTGTCTCCCTAGTGTTGGTTGTCTCCCTAGTGTGGGTTGTCTCCCTAGTGTGGGTTGTCTCCCTAGTGTGGGTTGTCTCCCTAGTGTGGGTTGTCTCCCTAGTGTGAGTTGTCTCCCTAGTGTGAGTTGTCTCCCTAGTGTGGGTTGTCTCCCTAGTGTTGGTTGTCTCCCTAGTGTGGGTTGTCTCCCTAGTGTGGGTTGTCTCCCTAGTGTAGGTTGTCTCCCTAGTGTGGGTTGTCTTACTAGTGTGGGTTGTCCACCTTACACTGATTGTCTACAGGAGGTTAATTCCATATCCTTTACATGGCGTCGCATTCAACGCCAGTATGATTTCTTTGCTTGTGATTTCTTGGTAATCTTACGTTGAGTAGTTTACCATTTTTTCCGAAAGACCAACAATCATCAGTGGGTTAGTGATTATATAGGTCTTCGGGTGTCATGTTAGTGATAATACAAGTCTGCGATTATTACGTAAGTGATTATACATGTATACAGGTATTATATTACTGATTATACACGTCTACGCTGTTATGTTAGTGATTATACATGTACAGGAAGGCCCCGGTTAACGACGGGGTTGCGTTCTTGGAAAACGCGACTTTAAGTGAAACGACGTATAGCGAAACACTATTTCCCATAGAATTAAAGAAATACAGTGTATTATGTAATGTTTATTTTGATGATTGTTGATATTAATTAGCTAAATAGAAGTGGGTTAGAGGGCGAATGGTAGAATTATTGGGACGTAGAGGCATTAAAACCACGACTCGCTCCAAAACTATCACCAGCACTACTAGTACTGTGCTTTCACCCGCTTTCTTAGCTAGATCTTCATAGAGAGACTTTGCTTTCTCTTGGATAGCCTTCCTGCTCACAGGCATATTCCGTTGGTTCTGGTCATCAATCCAGACGGTCAATAGTGCTTCCATGTTCTCCAGAAGAGTACTTCGGTTACGAGTGATCTTGGAAGCACTCAAAGAGGTTACGTTTTTAGCACACTCTTTGATTTTGTCAGCACCTGCACGAATTGTCCTTACCGTGGCTGGGGGTAAACCATGGACTGTACCGATATCAACAGCCCGATCGCCAGCCTCCAAATCACGTAACACATCTAACTTCATCTCAAGAACCTCACCCTTTGTTACTTACCATTAATATAAATGATCTTCCCTTACACCTTTCGTCGTCCTGTGATCTATTTGCTTACGACTGCATAGTAGATACAAACGCTATTGATTGTAATATGCTAGAATCATTCTTGCAACAGGATATAAGTAGTGTAGTTAACTGGAGTCATGCAAACCGCAAGCAAATTTACATTTCTAAAACAAAATCTATGTTAATAGCAACCAGGCAAAGACCTCACCGTCTAAACTCGCAGAGAGCTCTTCAGCTGCACATTGGTAGCATGCCTATAGAAAGTGTAACCGAGCACAAGGCACTAGGTCTCATCATTTATCAAAATCTAACCTTTAACTCCCATGTTCATGCTCTCGTTAAACAAATAGCCAAAAAAGTATACCAACTTGCCAACATTAAAAATTTCCTTGAAGAAAACACAAGAAAGATATTCCATACTTCCCACATACAAACACATATTGATTATTGCTCCACAATCTGGGATGGATGCTCCAAATCAATAACAAAACGTCTTTATTCACTCCAGAAAAGAGCAGTGCGTTTAATTAATGGTGAAAAGCTTACCGACAATTCTAACCTACACAAACGCCTTCAGTTACTGCCACTCCACAAACGCCTACTCTTTAATAAGGCTAAACTAATTCACAAAATTCTATTTCAAAATGCTCCAAGCTACCTTTGGCCATTGTTTAAATATAAAGGAAGACATAGCGAACGACTAAATATACTCCATGTCCCTAAGCCTTGGATAGACTTATATAAAATCAAGCTTAGCATACTCTGCCACTTAGTTGTGGAGCAATCTTCCACAAGAAATAAAAGATACCACCAATCATTATACATATATTCGCAACCTGTTTGAACACTACCTCAGTACAGACTGCATTCCCCCATAAACAAACAAAACAACAACAACAACAACAACAACAACAACAACAACAACAACAACAAAAGAGACAATAATAAGGGTAAATTATCTCAAACGACTACTAGCCAAAAAGCATTACCATATGTATGGCACGTTACACCTTCCTTAAGTATTCATAATGCCCATGCTAAACATTGCCTCAGTGAGTCATGTATTAATGATTAATTTTCATGAGTGTTAATGCTTATTGTTCTTTGCTGTCGAAGATTTGCTTCATAAGTGATGTTGAATGAAAGAATGTATGAGTGGAAAGAAAGAAGAAGGGCAGAATGTCAGACGGGCCTGCGTGCCCAATTCTTAACCATTTGAAAATAAAGATTGTTGATTCGTTCGTTCGTTCGTTCAAGAGTAACACTTTTACTGGTTCTCTTACAACCAGACACACTATCCAGCACTTACTGTGCGCTTTGAACTCACAATTATGGGTGATTACGCGATAAAATCCTGGAAAAACGCACTGCACAAAATGTAAAATGGCGACGTTAACGGAGCATAGCAACACAGGTGACCACATTATAGCGGAACGTAGCGACGTAAAGTGAAGTTATGTCCCATTGTGACAACGACGTTATAGCGAAATGACGTAAACCGAGGCGACGTATAGAGGGGCCTTCCTGCATGGGTGTACGTTTTGTAGGTAAGTGATTATAGATGTTTGCGGGTGGTATGTTAGTGATTATAGATGTTTGCGGGTGGTATGTTAGTGATTATACAGGTCTACGAGTGTGTGTTATTTTTTGGCAAACGTTGACCTTAGACCCCTAGGTAGACCAAGAAGACGGTGGAGAGATAATACATAAACAGACCTACAAGCTCTTGGAATCAACGACTGGCAAGAGAAGGTCCACCAGAGAGACGAATGGAGACGGATTGTATCTGCAGCAAAGAACCTCAATGGCTCGGAACACTGAAGAAGAAGAAGAAGAAGAAGAAGAAGAAGAAGAAGAAGAAGAAGAAGAAGAAGAAGAAGAAGAAGAAGAAGAAGAAGAAGAAGAAGAAGAAGAAGAAGAAGAAGAAGAAGAAGAAGAAGAAGAAGAAGAAGAAGAAGAAGAAGAAGAAGAAGAAGAAGAAGAAGAAGAAGAAGAAGAAGAAGAAGAAGAAGAAGAAGAAGAAGAAGACCTATTTCTCATACTTCACGGCTTTGGCCGCAACGTCCATTTTGTTTCGTGTAATCGTGCTCTAGTCAAGCTCACAATCTACTTCTCGTTTGTTGGTGATTCATTCATTCAACAATCAATCAATCAGGTGCCGTCTCCGCAATGAAGTTTGGCTGCAATTGATCTCCAACACTGTCTGTCTCTTGCCTTGACTGTACATTCTGTACAACTTTCAGTGTTTGTTGTAGGTCTTCATAATATTCTTCTAGCTGTTCATCACCATAATCAGTTGTTGGAGCATACGTCTGAAGAATTACTATGTTGAATGGTCTTGCCTTAATTTTGAGAAGACGGTGGAGAGATAGTATATATATACAGACCTACAAGCACTTGGAATCAACGACTGGCAAGAGAAGGTCAACCAGAGAGACGAATGGAGACGGATTGTATCTGCAGCAAAGAACCTCAATGGCTCGGAACACTGAAGAAGAAGAAGAAGAAGAAGAAGAAGAAGAAGAAGAAGAAGAAGAAGAAGAAGAAGAAGAAGAAGAAGAAGAAGAAGAAGAAGAAGAAGAAGAAGAAGAAGAAGAAGAAGAATAATCCTATCTTTATGAGTCCAGAATCCACTAATATTTTTCTCTAAATCTCGTTTTACTAACATTTCTACTCCTCTTTCCTGATGATCTCCTCCTGAATTAATGGATATGTAATATTTTCTCCTTATGTAACTTGTATCATGTTTTGTTTTTTTTGCCTCTGCAATAAGGTTATCAAACTTCCCTGCTTGATGTAAGGTGCGTACGTTCCACGTACCAATTCTCAGACTTCTCCTTCTACATTTCAAGTAGGTATTGTCAGAAATTTTGAACCAGCAATTTTGAAGATGGAGGTTCAGAATGCTCTTAACCATATGAAATCTGGCAAGACCCCCGGTTCAGACAGCGTCACAACACAAATGATTAATGCTTTAGAGGAATATTGAATAGATAAAGTTACCAGTCTGCTTAATACAATATATGATACTGGAAATATACCTCAGGAGTTATGTAATTCTGTATTTATTGCCATTCCAAAGAAATCCGGAGCTTTGGAATGTGATCAACATCGAACAATTAGAATAATGAGTCACATCACGAAAAATTTGCTAAGAATTATCATGCAAAGAGTTAGGATGAAAATACAACCTGAAATAGGAGAAGAACAATGTGGGTTTGTAGAAGGCAAGGGTACAGTAAATGATGTGTATATACTGAGAACCATAATCGAACGTTCTATAGAAGTAAACAAAGATCTACACCTTTGCTTTATTGACAACACAAAGGCTTTTGATAAAGTGAGACATGTCAACATGATAAGGATGCTTGAAGATCTACAAATTGATGGAAAAGACCTTAGACTTGTAAAAAACATATATTGGAAACAACAAGCTGCCATAAGAGTTGATAATGAAGTAAGCCAATATCAGCCTATTAAGAGAGGTCTGAGACAGGGATGTGTAATGTCTCCAGATCTGTTTTCACTGTACAGTGAAAGTATTTTCAGAAATATTGAAGATATGGAAGAAATCAACATTGGGGGACGATGCATCAATAACATTAGATATGCAGATGATACAGCCTTGATTGCAGACAATGAACAGGACCTGCAAAATTTAGTAGATGCGATTGTTACACACAGTGAACAACTAGGGTTAGAATTAAATTGTAAAAAGACACAGATTATGGTCGTCACTAGGAAGAACGAAATACCGCAATGTAATATACAAGTAAATGGGCATATTCTTCAACAACTGAATAGGTACAATTATTTCGGAACAGTAATAACATCTGATGGGAGATGCCTTGAAGAGATTAGAACAAGAGTCGCCATGGCAAAAGTAGCCTTTAGCAAGATGAAAAACATAGTGACCAATAAAAAGATGTCAATTAAAAAGTCGCTTAAAAATCGACAGGGTCGACTTCATTGCACCGGGTTTTATCCCATATGGCTCGGTCTCTTTCCGCAGCACGGAAAGCGTCGCACAAAGCACGAGCTCCGTAGCTTTTAGCGACGACCCACAGGAGTCTCCGAAACATTTAACTCGTAAACCGAAGGGACGCGGCCCGGAATCGAACCCACAACCTTCGGAGCACGAGTCAAACGGCTTGACCACTTCGCCACTGAGATGTCAATTGAAAAGAGAAAAAGAGTGTTGAGATGCTACATTGAACCTGTACTCTTATATGGATGTGAGGCTTGGACAATGAGCAGTCAGGCAGAAAAACATCTGACGGCTGTAGAAATGTGGTTTCTGAGGAAAATGCAAAGAATACCATGGACAGCCAGAAAAACCAATGAACAAGTCCTTCAAGAAACAAATGAAAATCGTAAACTGATTAGAGACATTAGACGTAGACAGTCACAATTTTATTGGCATGTTATGAGAAGAAATGATCTAGAGAACTTGGTAACAACTGGTAAGATCGAGGGGAACAGATCAAGGGGAAGCCTAGAAGCAAGTACCTGGATGGCTTGGCCTTGTGGCATGGTCGAGACAGAAACACGGAACTGATCAACGACACTGGTGATCGAGTGAGATGGCAGAACATGACCGCCCACGCTTACCGGCATGGGACATGATGGATGGATGGATGGATTGTCAGAATGCTCCTTTTCACAAGAATTTGGGATGCAGTCATCATTATGCACTTCCTTATTCACTATAGGAGTTGTCTCTTCCCTGTGAATATTTGCAACAGGCTCATCTCCAGGGGACCAAGATGTCCAGCCATGTTCACTATCGTGTCCTGAACGCGCCTCATGTGTGCCACGCACTCTGCTGTTTCGCTTTCGAAGCCATTGATCTATTTAGATTCATCCGCCTTCTCCACCGTCCAGTCTTTTGTGTACTAGGGATGAATATTCCCTTAGTAGGATATTACCTCTGCTTCACTCATGTAGTTTAGCCAGTCAGCCAAGACTGTTGCCCGTGGTGTGGCCACCGCCGTACACAAGCGGTATTCATGTAGCCATACATGAGCTAGGTAAAGAGATGGGAACCAAATAGGATCCTGGTCTATCCCTTGGGATATGGCTGCCACTCACAGCGAGGTACTATCCCTCTCTCTTTACCCTACACCAGGGGTGGCCAACCTTTTCAGCAGGCGGGCCAAATTTCAGAAATAATATTTCCTGCCGGACCACGCACCTAATTTTTTGTTTACTAAAGTAAACAAGCAAGCGTGCTACACCTTCGACCACATCGTCGATTCCCACTCCGCGGGCCTCAACATGACTCCCAGCGGGCCGCATGCGGCCCAAGGGCCTCGTGTTGGCCACCCCTGCTCTATACCATTCGTCACCATTCATACATACTACACATTCATACTATACAGACATGCTTAAATGTACTTTCTAAGGGAAATAATGTTGTTACAAAGGGCAATAATCTTGAACATTTTTTATAAGCGGTCTTAAATTGTTTATTTATTAAAATGTTTTCAAACTTCTTACAATCTACAACAGTATATTATATTCACTTTAAAGTTTTACAAATTTATAAACTGTAATTTAAAAGAGAGTAAATTTTCTAAAACTATTTTCTCAGATTAATAAAAATAAAATTTAGTAATTCATATTCTTTATTTCTGTTATTAATAAATGTGCATTATCAAATATGTTTCCTTTATACCCAATACGATTGGTCTATGTGTTCGAAAAACGCTTTCTTTGAAGGCATTTTTCAGTGCCCCGAATTAATCAAACGAAGTTGGTTGGATGGCGTGTGCAGGAAGTACGCTTGATTCATGTTATGTGAAATAACCTGTCATGTCTTTATATATCATGACTTCATGATTACAACAAACAATCTTAACTAATGGAGAACCAATCACATACGCTAGTTAACGTTTCGACCGCAGAGTTAGTTAGTTGGTTGGATGGTTGGTTGGGTTGGGTGGTTGGTTGGTTGGTTGGTTGATTGGTTAGTTGGTTGGTTGGTTCGTTCGTTCGTTAGTTAGTTAGTTAGTTAGTTAGATAGTTAGTTAGTTAGTTAGTTAGTTAGTTAGTTAGTTAGTTAGTTAGTTAGATAGTTAGTTAGTTAGTTAGTTAGTTAGTTAGTTAGTTAGTTAGCTAGCTAGTTAGTTAGTTAGTTAGTTAGTTAGTTAGTTAGTTAGTTAGTTAGCTAGTTAGTTGGAGGGTTGGAGGGAGACTAGTTAGAGGGTGCAACTTCTGAAGAGTTTGAAATCAAGAGTGGAGTTAAGCAAGGTTGTGTACTAGCTCCCACCTTCTTTGGAATATACTTTTCACTTCTACTGAAATATGCCTTTCGTGATCAGGATGGTGGTATATACATTCACTCACGCTCAGATGGCGGCCTCTACAATGCTCAAAGATTGAAGGCCAAGACCAAAATTAGGAGGGAACTGATCAGAGAGTTGCTTTTTGCAGATGATGCTGCAGTTACGACCCACTCTGAGGAAGAATTGCAATGTCTACTGTCTGCATTCTCCAATGCTTGTTCTGAATTTGGTTTAACAATTAGCAAAAAGAAGACACATATTATGTCACAAGGTGCACATGGGGTACCATCAATCTTTATTGACGACGCCGAACTAGAGATGGTAGACCATTTTACATATCTAGGATCAGTGGTAAATAGCAAATTATCCCTAGATCAGGAAATCAACATCCGGATTGGTAAGGCAGCAACAACAATGAACAGGTTAAGGAAAAGAGTCTGGGAAAACAGGAAGCTTACTGCCAAAACAAAAGTCCTTGTCTATCAAACCTATGTCCTTAGTATTCTTCGTTATGGCAGTGAAACCTGGACAACTTACTCACACCAAGAGAAACGTTAAAACAGCTTTCAAATGCGGTGTCTGCGAAGAATTCTTGGTATTAAGTGGCAAGACAAAATCACAAATACTGAAGTATTGGAAAGATCAGGTTGTGTGACGGTTTATTCCATGCTCAGTCTTCGTAGACTTATATGGATAGGACATCTTAGGAGGATGGATGATGGTAGAATACCAAAGGACATCTTTTTTGGTGAATTACAGATGGGTAAGAGATCTCAGGGTCGGCCTCTACTACGATACAAAGATGTGTGTAAGCGGGACATGATTGATACAGGCATTGATAATGCACATTGGGAGCAAGTCGCCGCTGAACGTGTTGCATGGAGGGCAAACATCAGAAATGGAATAAAGACAAAGGAGAAAATTATTGCAGACAAGTCACACACCGAACGTGTGAGACGTAAGATGGTGCATGATGGTGGAAAAGACCACGTGTTCACATGCACCCAATGTGAACGGACATTTACAGCGCAAATTGGCCTTATCAGTCACATTCGCTACCGCCATAAGTAAAAATTAGTATGCCTTTTTAAAGCACAAACTATCGTCTGTCACTACGGCACGGTGCCAATGGAATAGTTAGTTAGCTAGTTAGTTAGTTAGTTCGTTCGTTCGTTTGTTCGTTATTTGTTAGTCAGTCAGTCAGTCAGTCAGTCAGTCAGTCAGTCAGTCAGTCAGTCAGTTAGTTAGTTAGTTAGTTAGTTAGTTAGTTAGTTAGTTAGTTAGTTAGTTAGTTAGTTAGTTAGTTAGTTAGTTAGTTAGTTAGTTAGTTAGTCGCGGTTCCAACATTGTTATTTTCGTGCGAGCTCAGTCTCTCGATGCAACAGGCTTAAAGTATTTCTGCCCAATGTTGCCATGAGTTCGTTATGTCTGGCTCCTCTCCTGGCCTCTGAAGTGGCATTGAAGTGCACGTGTAGTCGGACAACGGGACACGGTCTGCTGCACAGTTCCGTCGCAGCTGAGTTTCTAACGCCTGGTAAGCGGCTCACGTACCGCATTCGCTAGCCTTTGGCCACGGTAACCGGCAGGGTATCAATTATAATGGATATAAAACTAACGACTGAATGCCTGAAAGAGGCTAATGAAACTAGAACATTACATACAACAATAAAAAAAGAGGCAAACAGCTTTTTTGGTCATGTGATGAGAAGAGAGGCATTAGATAACATCGTGAAAACTGGACATATCAAGGGGAAGAGAAGCTGACCAAGAGAAATGATACAGGGTCGATTGCGACTGTGGCATGGGGGGGGGGGGGGGGGGGGGGATTTCAACGGCAAAGGTTGCTCCAGAAGACCAAAGACAGAGATTTGTGGGGAGTCATGAATGTCTACGCCGGTCGGCATGGCACTTGATGATGATGATATAAATAGGAGACGAACAATATGGACTTGTAGAAGGCAAGGGTTCAGTAAATGCGAAAGATTCTCAATGCCAATGAATTTCTTCGCCTCACGTTTCCTTGCCCAGGGCTTCTTGAATGATATAACGAATTAGACATGGCCGAGGACCAGTGTAACAATTTTGAAATGACTGTCATGCTCGGGGATTTCAACGCCAAAGTAGCAACGAGAAGGTCAGTGCAGGAGTTATGTATAAGCTACACAAGCTATAGCTTGGGGCCCCCAAGAAAGTGGGGGGGGGCCCATAAAATATTGTCCGAGTGAGCAATTTGTCACTGACATAGAATATCTTGATTTATAAAGGGCCCCATATTTCAAATAGCTTAGGGCCTTATCAAGTCTAAATCCGGCCCTGGAGAAGGTGAGAGGTGTGACTGGTGGCTATGGCCGAGGTGATAGGAGTGGGAGAGATGACGATTAACAGGCGAAGTGAGCAGGACAAAACCTGGTCTTTCACTGTCAAGGCCTGCATGCACTTACTTTAGCACTGGCGAAAGGCCGTGCAAGTTTATGGGGTTTATGTAGACAAATATTATGTGTAGAGGAATGTCATTTATGTTTGTAAATTTCATTCATTTTCAACAAATAGTTCTCCCACCCCCACCCCCACCCCCAACCCCTCTCCCTCTCTCTCTCTCTCTCTCTCTCTCTCTCTCTCTCTCTCTCTCTCTCTCTCTCTCTCTCTCTCTCTCTCTCTCTCTCTCTCTCTCTCTCTCTCTCAAATATCCGACTCTGAAATCACTCTTAAGGGGTTTAAAGTAATTCGAAGAGACCCAAATCAAAAATTAGAGACAGGTATTGCTGTATACATTTCCAATTCTCTCAACTGTTCCCGTAGAAGTGATCTCGAGACAGTAGAGATAGAATGTGTTTGGTTAGAGGTGAAGCCAGCCCGCCAACAACCGTTTCTCATTGGATACCTATATAGGAATCCTTGTGCCGGGTACAGTTGGTATGACTGCTTCACTACAATGATGGATAGAGTGTTTACAGCAGGTAGAGAAGTTATGATACTAGGTGACTTCAACATATATATTACTAAATCCAACCAGACATGGGACGATATCATTCTATCTTACGATTTGAAACAACTAATAAACCGTCCCACAAGGGTTACAGGCACGTCCTCAACTATAATTGATCATATATATGTTACTTGTCCAGTTAATATTATCGAATGTTCTGTTCCTGTTAGTGCAGTTAGTGACCATTACCCAATATGTTGTACGTGGTCGAAAACTGGGTTCACATCTCCTAAAAATAAACATTTAATCATCAAATTTAGAAATCTAAAAGCTCTCAACTAAATTTTATTTTTAGATGACTTAAAAAATGCAGCCCTTGAACATGTTTACCAACTTCCTGATCCGGATGATGCACTAGCTTACTGGACAAAGACAGTCTACAATGTATTTGATAAACATGTGCCAGTTAAAGAAGTTCGAGTGAAGAATCAACATAAATCTCCATGGGTGACTCGTGAAGTTCTCGAAATCATGAGAGAACGAGATACAGCGCACAAAAATAAAGATTTTATCAATTACCGCAGACTAAGAAATAAAGTTAAATATGAAATTCGTAGGATAAAGAAAGATCATTTCAAAAATTTGATTGTAGATAAATCAAATAACGCAAATATATGGAAGGCTATTAACTTGCTAACCAACAAGAAACACTCTTCAGAGTCAGCAATACCGAGCACTATAACATGCGAGGATTTCAGTTACTTCTTTCAATCAGAAATAGAGAATCTAAAGTCCTCAATACCAGACTCAGTATGTAATTTAAGCTCACTGTCATCATTCTGTGAAGGGAAGTGCTCTAGAAATATTCCCCCTGAGATTCCTTTGATGTCTGTTGCAGAAGTATATAAATATCTCTCGAATCTCAAAGCAACAAATTCAGAAGGCCTAGATGGTATCAGTAATAGAATTCTTCGGTGTGCTGCACCTATTATTAGTGAGTCCTTAACGTTCATATATAACCAGTGTCTGTCCAAAAACTACTTTCCATCTGCCTTTAAAGTTGCTAAAGTGTATCCTCTACTTAAAAATGGCTCAACTGATATTAGCGTCTTGGGTAATTATAGACCTATTTCCTTACTATCGTCGCTATCAAAGCCATTAGAAAAACACATGCATAAAATAACACTACATCATTTAATTAACAACGATCTAATAATTGACAGTCAATCTGGGTTTCGACCTAAATATTCTTGCCATAGTGCCCTTACAAAAATGACTGATAACTGGCATCTTGGTATCAACAATGGCAACATTTGTGGAGCAGTACTTGTAGACTTTAAAAAAGCCTTTGATATGGTAGATCATGATATTTTAATTAGAAAATTAAAACACATGAAGACTAGCACGAACATGGTGAACCTGATTACGTCATTTTTATCTGACAGACAACAAGTAGTGTCCTTCAATAACTGTCTATCAAGACCCACACAACTTAATATTGGTGTGCCTCAGGGCTCAATACTAGTTCCGCTGCTTTTTGCAGTGTATATTAACGATCTTCCTTTATACCTCAATACTTCGTGTGACCTATTTGCGGACGACTGTACTATTTACACAAGTCAAGAGAGCCTTTGTGACTTAGAGAGCTGTTTACAAAACGAACTTGACAACCTTAGTAGATGGAGCAATGAAAATCGCATGTTAATTAACATCGACAAAACCAAATCCATGCTAATAACGACCAGACAAAAACTACAGACCCTAGCCATAACTGGGACACCGCTCGAGCTCCACGTGGACATGTTACCTATAATTAATGTAAATGAACATAAAACATTAGGTCTTTTAATTGACAGACATTTAAACTGGAGCCCTCATGTTCACGTCCTTACCAAGAGAATAGCACAAAAAGTTTACCAACTTGCTAAAATTCAGCACTTTTTGGATGAAAGCACACGAAAGATATTCTATGCATCCTATATCCAATCACCTCTCGATTATTGTTCCACAGTCTGGGATGGTTGCCCTAAATCTAATATGAAACGATTGTGTTCGCTTCAAAACCGCGCTATACGTCTAGTTTCTAGCATAAAGCACGTTGAAAGTAATAAATTATACAGCCATCTAAGACTTCTACCACTTAAAAAGCGCTTCCTTTTTAACAAAGCCAAATTAGTGAATAAAATTATATCTGAAAATACCCCAGAGTATCTTCTACCGTTAATTCAATCTAATGCAATGAACAGTAAGCGCTTAAATTTATTACAGCTTCCTAAGCCTAGATTGGACTTATACAAAACTTGTTTCGCATATTCTGGTGCTCACTTGTGGAATAGCCTTCCACCAGAACTGAAAACACCAATGAGTCCCTACACATTCAACCGAAAACTCTTTCAATACTTACTTCATACCGACTATATGCCTCCATAAGTCACCTACTAGTATCATTTTTCCACTATCATTCTTCACTGTATGTGTGTGAGCGAGACAGTGGGTGAGAGAGTGAGTGAGAAAGAGTTTGAGTGGAAGAATTAGTATGAGTGAGAGTGAGTGAGTATGCATGCGCGTGTGCCTGAGTGAGTGTAAAAGTTAGTGGGTCTGTGTGGACATATGTGTGAGAGATGTAGTTAGAGAATGAGTGAATCTGAGAGAGTGGGTGTGTTGTGTGTCTGCCTGTGTGTGTGATAGAGTGTGAAAGTTAGTGAGTGAGTGTGAGTCATCGAGTCAGCGAGTAAATCAGTGAGTAAGGGAGCGTGAGTGAGTGAGAGAGAATGTGTGGGTATGCGTGTATGTGCTCGAATGAGTGAGTGTGAGAGCGAGTGAGTGTGTAAAAGAGAGAGCGTGGGTGAATGAGAGAGTGCATGAGAAAGTGTGAGGTATGTGTGTGCATGTCTGGATGGGTGTACATGTGTGTGTACATGTGTGTATCTTTGTGTGCCTCTGTGTGTATGTCTTTACGTGTGTTAAGGTGTGCTTTCATGTGTTTATATGCGTTTATATGCATGTGCGTGTGCATATGTGTGTATGGATGAGTGTGTGTGTGCTCGTGTATGTATCGTATATCTTTGTATGTGTAAGTGTGCATGCATGCAGTGTATGCGAGTGTCATCATCTTACTCTGATCTAAATAATGGTTCGGGTTCATACAGGCAACAATACACTGTTCGCTAGGATATAGAACATGTATTGTATAAAGTGTACAGTTGGCGCAGTGGGTAAACAGACCCGCGCTCTCTTATAATTACATATCACAGATAGTTAAACATCAAACATATAGTTGTCATACAACAATCTAGCACACTATCTAGCCTAAGTATATCTATGAATATCTATGAGTCCCTCTCAGGCAGGCCTTGTTGTCTCTCTCCAGTCCGTTTGTCCTCTCCCGGTCTCCGCGTGTCCTAACTCGACACGGGCGGTAACTCTGTCCGAGTTCCTCGTGGACCCCGCATTAGGCGGGCCACATCAGTGTCCACGGAATCATGGACTTAGGTGACCAGCTCTTATCGAGAAGGTTCTAGATTACTCGGGTCCTGCGCGACTCAATGGTCTCCCTTGGGCTGGAGTTGCAGCCCTCTACTATATATGGAAAGTGAGGCGGTGACAGGATCCCCCCTCCCCCTGATATGATTGGTTGTTGGGTAATTAGATCCGTTCTAATTCTGTCACCGAGTCACCTAAAGTTGGTGTTTGTAGTTTGGTGGATAGTAACCTGGTAACCTACCTACTAGCACTAAAAACTCATGTATTCTACCATACAACACTTGTCTGATTTGGTGCAGAGATCCCTGTCTCTCGTGTGCTTAAATATGCTTATCAGACCGAAGTTACGTGGCGTTTTAGTAGTTGTATTTACAACTCGCCCTTCTCATAGTACCCGAAATGGTACCCAGACAAATAACCCCTTATATAAAAGAGGGTTAACAAGACCGAAGTCTTGGCTAAATAAGTACACCTTCAAATCTTGATCTGTGTGTGTATTTCTATACACTTTTACTCCCGTATGTTATATAATGCTAAATATGTAGTTACCTTGTTCTTTTATCCCCCTCAGACTACATGTGTCCCTGTTGGCTTGTTAGTGTGTTAACTAATAAGTTGATGTTATCTAATAAAGTGACTGTATTTTAAATTGATAGTGTTGAGTTTTGAGGTTTGTGTAACGTGCGTGCTGAATGTGTGGTGTATTTCCAAGCGTCACGAGTTGGGATAACCTCAATCATGTAATACTGCACTGTGTGCAATACCTGACTAGGCATTCCAAGTAGTGGTGCTTAGATGTATCCTAACTGCTAAACTAAGTATATTACAATAACTACTAAATTAAACTCACTACTAAACTAAGTTCTACTACATGTATTGACAAATTAGACAAGTCATGCACTTTTACATGGAAGACGCAGACAAATTACAATGAATACGTTTTGCGTACAATTTGTCCGCCAAGTGTATCGTTCTCTCATTTAATCCTTTCAGCGCAGTCATTCACTCATCTGTACATTCAAAATAGTAATTCGGCTAAAATATATACTTAAAGTTGAGGTAAGCGTTATTGCCCTTAGAAAAAATGGGCTAGGCGATATTTGCCCTTTAAGAAAATACGTACTTTTTGTACGATGAATGAAAAATAGGTTATAATTTAACTAGAGACACTTGTATAGGACGGTTATTTAGCCTATGAATGGTACCGTCTGGAATATTAAAGTAGAATATGTACAAGTTACAGGTTAACACAATTTATATACATCGTTAATGGAAATATAATACATATTTAATAGTAAACTAATTAATTACATAACTCTAACGATGATGTGCGCGTTGACGTCCCTTCGTTCGTGTGTTATGCCATGAATGTTAACGTTAGTATGGCTGTCTCTTGAGTGTTGTCGTCGATGTTGTTCTGTTTCGGCTGTTTGCAAAGTTTTGTAGCAACAGCAAGTATGGATTGCTCTCACTGTCCCGTATGAAATATTACAGTGTTCAGAGATAGTTCACTGGTTGATATTATTGGTTGCAATAAGCACAGATTCTTGCTGGAATCGTTCTAGAGCTTAGGCATTTGATGGTATAGTTCTTACAATATAGCTCTTCACGTATGTTTATGGGTGTCGTAATTTACCTAATCACTGAGAGTACTCTAGCAGGTGTAGAGTCACACTGTTATATGTAACGGACTAAAAGTATCACAGTTTATAGTGTGGCTACTGGCCAATGTGATAAGAGTCATTCTACTGGCGCATTTGTCTGCCGTGATAAAGGGTCAGCCACTATGTTATCGGTGCCCTTGATATGGCGAATTTCGAAGTCAAAGTCCTGAAGTAGAAGACACCATCTTCGTAACCTGTTGTTTTTGGGCGACCCTCTGTGGTAAGCCATGCGTTTAGCTGTTTGCTTCTCCACCATTTTTTTAAGGTGTTGAGGGTAGGTGGGTGCTTTGTCGCACATCCCGTAACTGTCGTGATGGTAATTGCAATATTGGCATTGTACTACTTTACCGCTATTGGATCGTGGTTTAAATCTACTCTGTGATTGTTTGGAGTATTTGGTGTTCACTACTGCAGCTGCTGTATCATTGTGACTTATGTTGAGTTGAAAAATATCCCTATTTGCTGTAAAAAATGCATTCCCCTTTGCCTCTATTTCCTGAATGCTCTTACAGTCCATTTGTTTTAAGAACTTGGCAAAAGGTGTGGGGATGGTGCTAACTATTTTATCTATTATAATCAGCTCCTTAAGTTTATCATGGCTATTGTTGGTTTTAGCCGAGTTAATCCATTTTGTGCATATGTCTTGGACTGTACTGACATAATCTATAAAGGTTTGGTTTGGTTGTGGAGATAATTTGGCAAATTGTTGTTGGTAACCTGCAGTGTCTAAAGAAAAATGTTGGAGAATGCGTTGTTTTAGGTACTCATAGTCTTTTCGCATTTCCTGTGGTATTGTCTCTATTACTTTTAGTGGTTCAAGAGCTAAGTTTCTCATTAGGATAAATGCCCAATCTGATTTAATGATTTTATGATGAGACATGAGACATTCAAAATTTTCTAAGTAGGCGGAGATGGAATCTCCTGAACAGAAAGCCTTCACGAGACCTTTATATTTATTATATTTTTGTTCTTCTTCTTTGCTTCTTAACTTATTTATTGATATTTCTGTGTTGGACTCCATTTCCATCTGTTTTAGTTTAATCTGTGTCTCGGCATTCAATTGGGCCTGTTTGGCGGCGGCCTCAAGCTCCATCTGTTTCTCCTGAGCCTGCAATTGTATTTTCTTCTCTTCAATTTGTAATTGCATTTTTTTTTCTTCTGCTTCAATTAGCATTTTCTTTTCATCGGCCTCCATTTGCAATTTCTTTTCATCTGCTTGCATTTGCAATTTATTTTCTTCGGCTTCCATCTGCAGTTTTCTTTCCTCATCGTTCTATCGCTCTTTCTTCACGGGCAATGTTTTCTGCGTGCGTTTTCTGTGCCCATTCTGACAGTTGCTCTTCTTTATAACCTAACTTTATTCCTTGCTCAATGCATTTATCTAAACTAGACATTTTGTATTTTACTTGTTTGTACAATTTATAGAGTTAAATCCCTTAGAAAAATATGTTGTGTGGTCGAAAATTTGGTTAACTCCCTAATTATTAATGTGTAAATCAAAATGCAAGGTTATGTTGGTGACAAGGTTCATGAATATGCAAAGAAATCAATATGATACAAAATAATACATTGATGAAACATGAGAAGTACAGCTTAGAAGTACAATGGAGTATGAGGTGAAACTTAGCTTTTGATTTAAGAACTCCTCGATGATGTCTTGTACTCTCGTCACTGTTGGAAAGGTTTCATCGGTTGGACGCGGCACTTGTTGCGGAACAATCTGCTCGTGGAGCGAGAAAACATTAGTCACTGTCACACAAAAAAATGTCAAAATAGTAACATGTCAAAAAAAAAATTGTTTACAGAATCAAAATAATGAGGCACTGTGGAGGCAATGGTGAGACATTGCCGAGGGACTCAGATTACTTCTATTTTATCGCTAGATAGCTACTAGTTTTATGTAAACTTGTAACGTTAACAATTTCTTTGATTTAAACAAATCAATGTGTTACCAAAAATCAATGTGATATGATTAAATAATTAATTTTACATGGCATTTAACAGGTTTTTAAGAAAACATTCTATGCCAAAACCGGAAAACTAGCCCCCAAAAAGCCTGTCATCATCTTACTCTTATCTAAATAATGGTTCGGGTTCATACAGGCAACAATACACTGTTCGCTAGGATATAGAACATTTATTGTATAAAGTGTACAGTTGGCGCAGTGGGTAAACAGACCCGCGCTCTCTTATAATACATATCACAGATAGTTAAACATCAAACATATAGTTGTCATACAACAATCTAGCACACTATCTAGCCTAAGTATATCTATGAATATCTATGAGTCCCACTCAGGCAGGCCTTGTTGTCTCTCTCCAGTCCGTTTGTCCTCTCCCGGTCTCCGCGTGTCCTAACTCGACACGGGCGGTAACTCTGTCCGAGTTCCTCGTGGACCCCGCATTAGGCGGGCCACATCAGTGTCCACGGAATCATGGACTTAGGTGACCAGCTCTTTCGAGAAGGTTCTAGATTACTCGGGTCCTGCGCGACTCAATGGTCTCCCTTGGGCTGGAGTTGCAGCCCTCTACTATATGTGAAAGTGAGGCGGTGACAGCGAGGGAGTGTATATTCGGGTGTTATGTGAGTATGTGTGAGTAAGTATATGGATGTGTGCGGGTGTGTGTATGTACATGTGTGTGAGAGAAGAGAGAGAGAGAGACAGAGAGAGAGAGAGAGAGAAGAGAGAGAGAGAGAGAGAGAGAGAGAGTTGAGCGCACGCATTTAATGTAACATGCCATTCCATATTTTTTTTTTAATTCTCATCTTATCATTTTGTATGCCATTTGATTTTATCATGTATAATATAACATTACTGTGATGTGAGTGAGAGAGACAGCAAGAGAGAGAGAGAGAGAGAGAGAGAGAGAGAGAGAGAGAGAGAGAGCAAGAGAGAGAGAGAGAGAGAGAGAGAGAGAGAGAGAGAGAGAGAAAAGAGAGAGTTGAATTGCATCACTAATTTTTACGCTTTTTTGTTTTGTTTGGGTGGGTGAATGGGTGTGTAGGAGATTGTGTGGGTTGGGGGATGGGTGTGTAATTGGTGTGGGGGATGAGTGTGGGGGTGTCTGTGAATGGGATATGTCTGCGTGGGTGGGAGTGTGTGAGTGTGGTTGGGGTAAATGTGAGTGGGTGGAGGATGTATGTGTGGGTGGCGAGAATGTTTGTAGGTGGAGGATGTGTGAGTTGGTGGGAGATGTGTGGGCGGGGATGTGTATGGGGAAAGGGGGGGGGGGATGTGGGGGTTTTTGTGGGGGGGGTGGGGGGGGGTTGTTTTTTGGGGGGGTTTGGAAGTTTTGTTTTTTTGGAGAAGTGAGAGTGTGGGTTTGAG